>JAJPUD010002854.1:133646-190587 GCA_023553655.1 Myrmecobius fasciatus
GGACTTCCTGCCATCTAGGGGAGGGGAGGGGACTGGGGGTAAAATTTGTAATGGAAAGCTTTGTAAAGATCAACGCTGGGGAACTACCCATACATATGTTATACAAATAAAAAGCTTTAATAAAAAAAAAAAAACCATTTGGTACTGGCTAAAAAACAGAGTAGTCGATCAGTGGAATAGGATAGAATCACAAGACAAACTAGACAATAACTATAGCAATTTAGTGTTTGATAAACCCAAAGACCCCAGCTTTTGGGATAAGTACTCACTATTTGACAAAAACTGCTGGGAAGAAATTAAGGCTTGACCCACATCCCAAGATAAGATCTAAATGGGTTCGTGATCTGGATATAAAGAGTGATATTATAAGTAAATTAGAGGAATGTAATATAGTTTACCTCTCAGACCTATGGAGATGGAATAAATTTATGTCCAAAGAAGAACTGGAACTCTTAATCGAAAACCAGATAGATAACTTTGACTATACTAAATGTTAATTTGGGATTTCTAATAGAGTTATCCAAAAGAAAAATCAGCTGCCTGTTGAAGCAGTCTTGTCCCTTTGCTCAAGGTGTTTGAGTAAAGGCTGGATGACTAAGGAGAAAAAGATCCTAGGATAGCCTTAAGTTCAGGCTTTGAAACTTTGAAACCCTATAGTATATGGGGTGTGTCTTAGTGCAGTTTTAAGCTATTGAAGTTTGAAAATACAATAAGAGTTTAGGGATTGTTTATGTAAATTAGTATTTTCTGTGTCCTTCCAATTAAAGGTAGTCAATATTTTGCATAACTTCTACAAATACTTTATCATAAGATTATGAAATTGTTTGACATGCTTCAAATATTGCCATAAATTTTGAGGAAATCATAAAAATTTGGTTTTCCGTTCACATTTTGTAAAGGTGATTAAAACCATATAGCACTAGGGGGCGGAGCCAAGATGGCGAACTACAGACAGCATTCTCTGTAAGCTCTTGAGACCTTCCCTCAAACACAGACAAACTGAGCCTCTGAACTGGTTCTGGAGTGAGGGCTTCACCAAACACTTGGACTACAACGCACTTCTATCAAGTATCTACTTTGAAAGAACTTCTGAGGTCAGTTTTAGACGGGCAGGGGATCGAGCAGCTCCCAGCGCTCAGACGCCAGGGCGCAGCCGGGGTGCAAGTCCAGGGCTGGGACGGACCAGAAGATCTTAGGCTGCCAGGAAGTCCCTGGGAGACCCTTGGGCCACTTTGCCCTGCTTGCGGGCAGGTGCTTTGGCAGGTCTACCTTTGATAAAGGGTGGATTGAGAGCAGCTGAAAGTGTGGTCCTAGTGCGGATCTAGCCAGATCAGCCCCAGACTGGAAGTCAACTCGGCAAACTGCCCCAGGGCAAATTGAAATCCCGCCTGCTGCTGCAGGAGCTACAAAATTCCCTGCTGTTAACTGATACCTCAGCTAAACATAATGAGCAAGAAGAAGAGAGCTCTCACCATAGACAGCTTTTATGGAGAGAAACTAGAGCAGTCCCCAGATGCTGAGATTCTGAAAACAATCCCAGATAAAGCCACAAAGGTGGACTTAAGCTGGTCTCCCTTTCAGATAAAACCACAAAGGTGGACTTAAGCTGGTCTCCCTTTCAGAAGTCTTACCTGGAAAATTGCATAAAGAATCTCAAAAGAGAGCTAGAAGAAGATTGGGGAAATAAACTGAGAGCAGTGCAAGAAGGAAACATCACCCTGCAACACAGATGTGAAAAACTGGAAAATAAGTCTGGTGAATCGGAAAAAGACAAAAATTCACTGAAAAACAAAATTAGTGAATTGGAAAAAGTCACCAACTCACTGGAAAATAAAAATAGTGAATTGGTAAAAGACAACAATTCACTGAAAAACAAAATTGGTGAATTGGAAAAAATCACCAACTCACTAGAAAATAAAAATAGTGAATTGGAAAAAGATAAAAATTCACTGAAAAATAAAATTAGTGAATTGGAAAAAATCACCAACTCACTAGAAAATAAAAATAGTGAATTGGAAAAAGATAAAAATTCACTGAAAAATAAAATTAGTGAATTGGAAAAAGACAACAATTCACTGAAAAATAAAATTGGCAAAATGGAAAAAGAATGCAATGAACCAAAAAATTCAATTGGCCAGTTACAAAAGGACCTAAAAAAGATAACTGAAGGAAATAATACCTTAAAAATTAAAACCATATAGCACTAGAATTGAACCAATAGCTAATTAATTGGATCAACTTATTCCACAAAAAATTGGCCTGTAAAAATCACTTAAGTGTTTTGACTCATGTATAAAATGTATCATTAGTTAATTAATGAGATACCCATTAATTTGTCAGAAGGCATGGCTTTAACATTTTGCAAATGTCTTTTTGGGGGGCAACGTAATCAGGATGAAGTGGTTATATAATTTGCCCACAGTCATACAGCTAGTGTCAAGTGTCTGGGGCAACATTTGAACTCAGGTTCTCCAGACTCCAGAGCTTAAATTTTATCTACTTCATCACCTACTTGCCACAATTAATTTCTTTTTTTTTTTTATTTTTATTTTTTGGGTTTTTTTAATTAAAGCTTTTTATTTGCAAAACATATGCATAGGTAATTTTTCAACATTGACCCTTGCAAAGCTTTCTGTTATAAGTTTTTCCCTCTTACCCCCCCCCAACCCCGCAAAAATTTTGCAGGAAATCTATGGCATGTTAATTATGTTAAAATATTTGACAGATCGAATATGTGTATATATATTTATACAGTTATCTTGCTGTACAGGGAAAACAAACAAACAACAAAAAAAAAAAAAACCTAAGAAGGAAAACATAATGTAAGCAAACATCAATACAAAGTGTGAAAATGCTATGTCATAACATAGACTTAAGATCCCACAGGCCTCTCCCTGGGTGTATATGGCTTTCTTCATCACTGAACAACTGGAACTGGTTTGAAATATCTCATTATTGAAGAGAACCAGAATTGATCATCAGATAGTCTTATTGTTGCTGTGTACAATGATCTCCTGGTTCTGCTCATTTCACTCAGCATCAGTTCATGCAAGTCTCTCCAGGCCTCTCTGAAATCATCCTGCTGGTCGTTTCTTACAGAACAATAATATTCCATAACATTCATATACCATAATTTATTCAGCCACTCTCCAACTGATGGGCATCCATTCAGTTTCCAGTTTCTAGCCACTACAAAAAGGGCTGCCACAAACATTCTTGCACAGGTGGGTCCCTTTCCTTCCTTTAAGATCTCTTTGGGATATAGGCCCAATAGAAACATTGCTGTGTCAAAGGGTATGCACAGTTTGATAACTCTTTGAGCATAGTTCCAAATTGCTCTCCAGAATGGTTGGATACGTTCACAGTTCCATCAACAATGTATCAGTGTCCCAGTTTTCCCACATCCCCTCCAACATTTGTCATTGTCTTTTCCTGTCATCTTAGCCAATGTGACAGATGTGGAGCCACAGTAAATTTCAAAAGAATGAATACTCTTCAAGAACTTTTCAAAGGAAAAAAGTTGGGGGGGGGGTTTCCCCCTGAGGCAATTTTGGGATTAAGTGACTTGCTCAGGATCACATAGCTAGGAAGTGTTAAATGTCTGAGACTAGATTTGAACTCAGGTCCTCCTGACTTCAGGGCTGATGCTTTATCCACTGCGCCATCTAGCTGTCCTGGAAAAAGTATTTTACTATAGTAAAACATAATTAGACAAAATAAAAATCTTTTAAATAAGTATGACATAACAAGCATTATGACAAAAGGTCATTCAAAAACAATAAAAATGCAAAGTAAGCTAATATTCTGAAGTGTTCAACAAGGACATATGTAATTATCACGTCTAAACTGTTACAATTTTATATGGTTTAAGCCACTTCTACCTTATAATATTTCCCCAAAATTTAGTTCAATCTGATTAATATTTCTAAAGTAAATATAAAGCCCCCCAAAAAATTACTAGAAGCAACTGTATTCAACCCTAAAGAATTATGAATGAATGCAAATAAATTGCCTCAGCTTGCAGACAAGATTAGAAGGGTAGCAGTAAATTGATTAAATATTTTTACATTCAAAGGTTCTGATAAAGGCCTCATTTCTAAAATATATAGAAAATTGACTCAAATATATATGAATTCAAGCCATTCTCCAACTGATAAATGGTCAAAAGATATGAACAGACAATTTTCAGACAAAGAAATTGAAACTATGTCTAGTCACATGAAAAAGTGCTCCAAATCACTACTGATCAGAGAAATGCAAATTAAGACAACTCTGAGATACCACTACACACCTGTCAGATTGGCTAAAATGACAGGAAATGATAATGATAACTGTTGGAGGGGATGTGGGAAAACTGGGACACTGATACATTGTTGATGGAACTGTGAACGTATCCAACCATTCTGGAGAGCAATTTGGAACTATGCTCAAAAAGTTATCAAACTGTGCACAGCCTTTGACCCAGCAGTGTTTCTATTGGGCTTATATCCCAAAGAAATCATAAAAGAAGGAAAGGGCCCCACATGTGCAAGAATGTTTGTGGGCCCTTTTTGTAGTGGCTAGAAACTGGAAACTGAATGGATGCCCATCAATTGGAGAAGGGCTGAATGAATTATGGTATATGAATGTTATGGAATATTATTGTTCTGTAAGAAACGACCAGCAGGACGATTTCAGAGAGGCCTGGAGAGACTTACATGAACTGATGCTGAGTGAAATGAGCAGAACCAGGAGATCATTATACACGGCAACAACAATACTATATGAAGATCAGTTCTGATGGACATGGCTCTCTTCAACAATGAAATGTTTCAAACCAATTCCAATTGTTCAGTGAAGAAAGCCATATACACCCAGGGAGAGGGATGTGAAGTGTGGACCACAACATAACATTTTCATGCTCTATTGATGTTTGCTTGCATTGTGTTTCCTTTCTCAGATTTTTTTCTTGCAGATTTTTCTTGAACAAAAAAATAAGTATGGAAATAAGTATACACATATTCGACTTGTCAAGCATTTTAACATAATTAACATGTAGTGGATATCCTGCCATCTAGGGGAGGGGTGGGGAGTTGGGGGGAAAAATTTGTAACAAAGCTTTGTATGGGTTAATGTTGAAGAACTATCCATACATGTGTTTTGCAAATAAAAAGTTTTAATAAAAAACAAAACAACCACAAAAAAAAAATTATATAAAAGTGTTTCCTTCCAACTAAATGTGTCACAGGAGGTCACAAAAACTTTTGTACTGAGAATGTAAACTTGATCCCGGACCTGCCCTGCCCCACCCCACCCCACCCCCCAATCCTCACAATAACCTAAAAACAACAACCCCACCCCCCCCAAAAAAACAGAAAAGGTTGGACTAAAAGGGATGGTTAAGTAGAGAACAGTAGATTTGGAATCGTGAATCAAGGTCTGTAACCACCTGTGTGAACTCATACAAATCATTTAATCTTTCTGCGCCTTAATTTTCCCTAAAATAAAGAGGTTAGACAATCTCTAAAGTCCTTTCTTACGCTATAAATCCTTTGATAAGAAATTAGGGCTCTGCAACTAACAACAGAGAAAATAACTTTCGTGTTACTAAATGATAAAGTGAAATAAGACGCGTTCTATAAACCCTATGCCAGTGTCAGATAATATTAATAACACAACTATACCGCTGAAATGCTTAAAAAGCGCTCTCCCATAAAATTGCTGCGAGAGAAGCCGTCCAGGGCTTATTACCTTACGCCTCTTTTTAACACAAAAAAAAAACTGCAGCCCAGAGAAGTGAAGTGACTTGCCATAATCGTAATTATTCCCTACCGACCTAGACAGGAGCTGTAACCTGCCTAACTTCCCTGGACACCACCGCGTCCCGAGTGGGATTCGGGGTAGCCCACACAGAGTAACCGAGTCCATACGTGGTCCGCGGCTCGGAAAAGTACGTTCAGCCCCAACGTACGCACAGACGCCAGCCTGACCCGGGGACTATGGACCTAGCCCTGGGCGACTCAGGTCGTCTCTCTCATGAGTCGTGGAAGCTGGAGCTGACGGACATACAACCCTCCAGACGGGCAGTGCCCGATACCTTACCTGACAGAGGAGAACACGATTCCCGGCCTCGGTCTCTAAGAGCTACCAACAAACAACGCGATGGCCGCCCCCAACTTGCTCCGCTGTGAGCGCCTTCCGGCTTGCCGGCGTTGCAACCTCTGCCTTCCGCCGGACGGACGCCCAGAGCCACCGCAATATCCGTTCCGCCTCCTCGGTTCGTCCTGCCAATGTCGAGGCAGTATGAGTGCGGCCCTGTCCCAACCCAGTCTCTCTCCTATCCCCTCCCACGACCCTCTTTCCTGGGACTCACCTAAGGTGCTCTCAAGTGGGAGGCACAGTGGCTGGAAGGCTGTATCTGAAGTCCGGATTTGGGCTGTGGCAAATCATTTCACCTCGGTTTCTTCTCCATCTGTAAAACAGAGATAATAATAGCATGTTCCTTAAATAGTTGTAATGAGTGTAAAATGTGATAAAATTGGCAAAGTTCCATGTGCTATGTGAATGTTAGCTATAATGGTCTTAGGGTTACTAGTAGTAATAGGAATGGTAGTGGTAGTAGTGGTGGTGGTGCTGCTGCTGCTGCTGCTTCTGGTACCTTTAGGATACGTTTTTTATAAACCCTAGAGACTTTAGATATTATCTGAGAGCTCTCTGCCCTGTACCCCTTTGCCTCTCGTTGATAACAATATGATTTCATTAATGACATTTCGAATTTCTTTTTTTTTTTTTTAAGAACATTTTAAGAACTTAAAATAGGAAAAATAAGGCAGTTACTTGTAATCAAGAAACATAGCTTAGAGAAACCTAACTTAGAGCCTGGCTCTGATATTTAACAATTGTGTGACCCTGAGCAAGTCTTGGGTGAATCTTCTACTTGGAATACCTATCTCAGGGCTAAGGAAAGCCTTTGAATACTGTAATGAACTGTCTGTATAAAGCCGAGTTATTACTATCGAACCCTACAAAATGTTGGTTATTGCTTTTCTATATAGATACCAGAACAATGTCTTGAGATTGTTATTAACATTTCATGCTTAATAAGATAGCAAGGATTCTAAACTTTTCTTGTGTCATGGACCCCTTGGTCTGGGGAATCTGGACCTTCTCAGAATCATGTTTCTAAATATATAAAATAAAATAGGTTTACAAAGTAAACCAATTACATTAAAATATGGTTCTCAACATATTTTAATTAATTTATGGATCCCAAGAACCTCTGATATAGTCTATAATATCATCACAGGGATCTGCCAACCTCTGCAATCATTTTTCATATCCTACTATAATAAGTTCAACCTAGGGAATCTATCCAAAATCCTCTATGTCTCTAGCTATATGGAGGATGCTACAGATACATGCTATCCATTAGTTATCGGTCACTCGAGAAAATGGTCATTTCCTGTCCAACCATTTTGGATCATTAAGTGATATATTTTACTCCACTTTTCCTTCCAAATATCTGCGTGTAATATGCTGCAGTCTGCTAATGCCTCTCTGTTGTGCTTGAGGAATGCTCAATTTCAGTTCTTCAAGTGCTATAGGATTCCATGACTCATAGACAAAACCAATACAATTTTGTCATTTAAAGTATGGGCATTTGTTTTACAAAAAAAGTTTGTAGTCATTAAAACAATTTTGCAATTTCTCAAATTCAGTGCAGATTGCCTGCCTCTTCCCCTGCTAAACTCTAGACCCAACTCATTGCCTACTTGCAGTGTCTATCCAAAATCTATTATACTAATAGATTAGTAATGGTACTGTTGTAACTTGTAAAACACTAAAAAGTGGTGAAGGGAAAGGTCAGTCTAAAAAAAACATAGTGAGAGGCCCAATTTAGCAAAATTATCCCAAGGACATTTAAGATAAAACTGGAAGGAAGACAACAGACAAAAGCCAGATGTTTTTATTTTTGATATGAAAGTAATAAAGAGCCAATAGTGTTGACTGAACAGGGGGAGGACGTGGTCAGATCTATACTTCACAAACAATTGACACTGAATGGAAGATGGGAGTGGAGAGAAACTTGAGATAGGAAAACCATCCAGCAGGCTATTGCAGTAGTTCGGATGTGAGACAATGATGGCCTGAATCAGGGTAAAGGCAATGTCAGAGAAGAGGGCATGTATGAAAAATATTGTAAAGGAAGAAATGATAATACTTGGCAACAGATTGAATATGAAAGGTAAGAAAGAATAAGCAGTCAAGGATAATACACAGGTTGGGAGAGTGAGTGAATGATTGTGCCCTCAAATAGGAGAGAAGTTCAAAAGAGGGAATGATTAGGATGAAAACTAAATGAATTTAGATTTGGATTTGTTGAGTTTAAGAGATGTATGAGGCAGTTTGAGATGTCTAACAAAAGATGTATGATTAGACACATGGAGAGAGGTTAAAGACGGATAAATGACTAATCTACATAAAGAAGATAATAAAACTCATAGGAGCTAATAAGATGACCAAACAACATTGTATAAAGGAAGAAGAGAAGAAGGCCCAAGATAGAGCCTTGGGGGGACTCTATTGGGTCTGATTTGGATGAAGACCAAGCAGTCAGACAGATAATAGAAGCAGGAAAAATAAATTTTATGAAAATCTAGAGAGAAGAGATGAGCTGATTTTCCCAAGTAGTAAATAGGTAATAAGTAGAGTATAAACTGAAACCCAGGTCCTCTAACTCCAAATCCACAGCTCTTTACAAAATACCACACTGATAAGTGTGTAATTAAGAGTTGTTATTCAAGCAGGGATAGAGAGAATTGCAAGAATTAAAATGGATAATTTTGATTGCATAAAATTTTTTGTATAAAAATAATAGTTAAATTAGAAAGGAAACATTTAAGTGGGAAAAAAATCTTTACAGTAAGTTTCTCTGATAAAGAAATGTTTAATATCCAAGATAGAAAGGGAACTGATTGAAATATATATGAACAAGAGCCATATTAAAGGATATGATCAGACATTGTCAAAAGAAGAAATTCTCTTTCTCACTGTTTTACTTTTTGATCTGATTTTTTTTTTGTGCAACATGATAAATGTGGAGATATGTATAGAAGAATTGTATATGTTTAACATATATTGTATTATTTGCTGTCTAGAAGAGGGGATGAGGGAAGGGAGGGAGAAAATTTGGTACACAAGATTGTGCAAGGGTAAATGTTGAAAACTATCTTTACATATATTTTGAAAATAAAAAGTTATTATTCTTAAAAATAATAATAAAAGAAGATATTAAACCTATCAGCCATCATGTGAAAAATGCTTAAGGACCACACTGTAACTGGGAAATATTTAACAAAATAAATAAATACACAATAGAATATAATTTTCATTTGTGTTTTTTTAAGTCAAAATGCAGCCACTGGGTATCTTTAGTTGCCTCCACTTCTACTGGAGTTTGAGCCACTGCTTCAAATCACCAATAATCTGAGAAATGAAAATCAAAACAACTCTGGAGTTCCAGTTCACTCTTATCAGATTGGCAAAATGACAAAAAGGGAATTAACAGTCATTGGAGGGGTTGCGGGAGCATTGTCACACTACTACATTCTTCTTGAAACTGAATTGATACAGCCATTGAAGAACAGAAATTGTAATCTGTGCATGTCTTTTGACCTAGCAATACTAGTACTAGGCATATACCCCCAAAAGGATAAAAAAAGAGGGAAAGAATCTATATGTGCAAAAATATCCACAGCAGTGCTTTTATTAGAGCAAAACATTGAAATCTAAAGGGTCAATTATAATTGGAGAATAGCTGAACATAAATTATAGTATATGACTAATAAAATATTATTTTATTATAGGAAATGACAAAAGAAACAGATTTAGAGAAATATGGGAAGGTTTATATGAACTGATGAAGACTGAGATGAGTAAAACCGGAAGAACAATTTATATAATGCCTACAACATTGTTTAAAAAAAAAAAAAAAAAAAACTGGAGAATTCTGTGCTATGAAATGCCAGCCATGACTCAGAGGACCCATGATGAATAAATTAATGCTTCCCATTTCTTTTTTTTTTTTTTTTGCTGAGGCAATTGGGGTTAAGTGACTTGCCCAGGGTCACACAGCTAGGGAAAAGTTAAGTGTCTGAGACCAGATTTGAACTCAGGTCCTCCTGACTTCAGGGCTGGTGCTCTATCCACTGTGCCCTTTGCTTCCCATTTCTTGACAGGATTGTTGGAAAAGAGGTGCAAGATAAAGCATCCATTTTTCAGGCATAATTTGTTTTGACGATGTTAAATTGTCACAAGGGAGAATGGCGAAAGAGACAAGGGAGAATGGGGAAAGAGACAAGGGATTAAAGAGACAAAGAGGGCTAGTGATAGTGGTGCCAATTAAAGGAAAAAAGAAAAGAAAGTTAATGAAGCATTTTTTAAAAATATACACAGAAAAGGTGAAAAGGAAGTTCAGAGTTGGAACTACCATGATAAATAGCATATATATATTTTTTTAAATCTTATGAAATCCATGGTTTCATATATTTTTTTAACTGAAAATATTTGTCAAGTTAATGTTTGTCAAGTTTAGAATGACAAAAAGTTAAAAATAATAAGTTTAATTAACATGTGGGAGTTTGATTAAATGATTTCTATAGTCCTTTCCAGTTTTAATATTCTTTGAGCATAAATCCATTGGTTCTCAACAAAATATTACCTTCATTGCCTACAAAAACTAACCTTATCACACTGCACTAGACATAGAATGGTTTCTCCCTTTTCTTGCTTCCCCTTTCCCTCACTTCATGTTGTTTCCCCCTTCCATGCCACTTTTCTGGAAATGGTTGCCCCCTGATTCAATCACAATAAGGACAATATAAACCAGCTAGTAAACCTCAACAGAAGCAGGGAGAGTCTGTAAGCTACAATCAAATTAACTGGTCATGCCAGGATTATAACTAATAAATCTGTCTCTTTGGTCAGATAGTGAAGAAAGATGGCTAGAGAAGAGAGACCTTGGACCAGAGACTCTAGCATATGACTGATGCAGAAGAGACAGTGAAAAATACTAGTACTATGTTCCTATGGTGGAAATATCTTGAAGCTACTAGTGAGCAAACTGCTGGGGAAGCAGTGAAGATTGATCAGGGGAGGAGTTCATCTGAGGTATAACTATAGAGGTAGGGGAGAGGAAGTGTTTTTTGGCAAATTCCTATTTTAACTATTTTTACTAACTAGATGCTCTGTAGTTAATCATTTGTTTCTGTCTGCAGAAAGACTTAAAGGGCTGTCTGCATCCTCTAATTTCAAAATCTTGAGGCAATGTCACATGGTTCTGTTTACTTTTTCTCTTACTCTTTCTTTTCCTCCTTTGTTCCTTCCTGCACCCACTTCAGAGAAAAACTCAGGCCTGAAATCCTTCTTATTCTAGAAGGCATTATGAGAATAGCAAAATATTCTATCCCAACCTTTTAGCCAAAGATGTAACTAAATGTTAATCTTCTCAAGTATATTTGTGCAGACATAGAGAAGGAAGATTTCCACATACTCCTCTCAAATATCTCACATTATCATTACTAAAATGCTGTACATTTTCTTCTGACTGGGACAGGAAATCATATTTGTCCTATTTATGAAGAAGGTCTTATTAAAATGGGTGATGTCAATTCAACACTCAGCCATCATTCAGCAGATATGAAAAAGGAATAGGCAAAAAGAGCACCAATGTCACTCTTGTTTGCTTTTTCCCATCAGCAAATATTGCTAAAATACTAATCTCTATCTCCAGTGTTTATTTACAAAGAACACACAATTTCATTTGGTTGTTATATGGTTTTGGTTATCTCACTGAACAAGTTTTTGCTGTTTATGAATCCACTGAAAAAGTACAGCAAATCAAAAGAAGGAATACAAGAAGGTCCTGTTTGTTCAGAAATATTTATCATGGAAAAGTTTTATGCAAATTTATTATTTACATAATTCTGAAAATATAAATGCAAGGCAAGGAAAATAATTTAATATTAGGATAGATATCCCACCTATAAAATAGCAGAATCTTTGGGACACAGCAATTACAGTAACATTATGCAACATATCTTGCATAGTAACACTTCTGGAAGGCAGAGGTAACATTAATCTGATTTATTTTTTTTCCTTGGACTAGACCTGAAATTTAACTAGTATAGGCTTCTCTCAGTGTAGAAATTCCCTTCACAAATGCAGATGAGCAACTCTTTAACAAGATGAGTTAATCTTAATCTTAGATGCATAATTCTTATTGTATACTAAAAATTTAATACTAAAAGTGTCAGAATGTTAGAAGAAACCTTACTTATCATTTTGTCCAATCCTTTTATTTTATATGTGAAAGAAAGATATAGATGAAAAAATTAGGGAAGAGATAAGTAAAGATAGGACTAAAACTTAATATATGTTAAATAATTTTCATAAAATGTGATCTTAAGGAATTATAATACTTCTCAAATTCATATTCTTACTTGTCCTAAAATTTTGGTGCAGGGCAAATGCTTTTTTATTTCACCTATAGTTTGTAAGAAACTCTTCAGACTATTCAAAAGACTGAACTTTAGCTTCTAAAGAACAAAAGAGAAAAGCTAGGAATTGAATAAAAGATTTTAAAAATAGATAATCTTTTACTTTTATAGTTTTTAAATAATATATAATATATAATATCACATCACATATAATATATATGTTATATAACATATTAGTAGCTGTTATATTGGTTCAACTAGTATCTACTGTTCTGGATGGTTTTTTCTTTTAGATTAAATATGTGCAATTCTTTTAAACATATTTCCATATTTGTCATGTTGTACAAGAAAAATGAAATCAAAAGAGAAAAAACAATGAGAAAGAGAAAGAACAACACAAGCAAACAAACACTACCACCACCAACAAAAAAATAAAAATACCATGCTTTGATCCACACTCAGTATCCTTAGTTATCTGTCTGGATGTCGATGGCATTCTCCATTCCAAATCTATTAGAATTGCCTTGAATCACCTCATTGTTGAAAAGATCCAAGTCTATCACAGTTGATCATCACATAATTTTGTTATTGTGTACAATATTCTCTTGGTTCTGTTCACTTTACTCAGCATCAGTTCATGTAAGTCTTTCCAGGCTTTTTTGAAATCAATCTGCTCATCATTTTTTACCAAACAATAATATTCCATTACATTTATATACCATAACTTATTCAGTCAATCCCCAAATGATGGGTACCCACTCAATTTCCAGTTCTTTGCCACTATAAAAAGAGCTGCTACAAACATTTTTAAACATGTGGGTCTTTTCCCCTCTTTAATGATCTTTTTGGGATATAGACCCAATAGTGAGATTGCTAGATCAAAGAATATGCACATTTTTATAGCTCTTTGGGCATATTCTGGATATTTCTTTTTAAATACCTCATCTTCTCCAATCAATATCCTCAAAAAACCCATAAATATTGATTAATTTTTTTTAAAGTCCAAAGAGAACTTGAATGAATCAATCTCTATTTCTATAGGAAAAAGTCAAGAATTACGCATTGTTCTAGATCAAAGTCAATATACAAAATATGTTATAAGAAAGAGAAAACTACTAAGAATAGACCTCTAACAATAGGACTAGATATCTGTGTGTTTATACTTGTTAACTGATTTGCTCCTTGACTTTTGCTGATGGCAATACAGTGTAGTGGAAAGAGTATTAGATTTGAAATGAGAAATTCTTGGTGTAAATGTTATACTTCTTAGATATTGCCTGTCTCTTAGACAAGTCACTTAATTACTTTAGAATTAGTCTTCTAATCCATAGGATGAAAAATTGGAATAAATGAATTCTAAATCACTTTCTAGCTCTAAATCTATGATACTATAATTCATAATTTTTCTCTTATTTGTATTTGCTATTTAACAAATTGAATTTAAATAAAAAACCATTAAGTGCCTACTACATTTAAGACACTGACTGACATAGCCTCTACCATCAAATTGCTTATGGTATACGAATAAGATTATCTGTGAGATGGTTTCAGAAAAATCAGAAAAATCTGGAAACACTTGATGCAAAGTGAAATGAGCAGAACCAGGAGAACAGCAATATTATAACAATGATCAACTATGAAAGACTTACCTACTCTAATCAATACAATGATCACAGACAGTTTAATGGATTCATAATGAAAAATGCCCTCCACCTCCAGAGAGAGAAGTGATGAACTCTGAATTCAAATTGAAGTATGAGTTTTTTACTTTATTTTTCTCTTTTTTTGCAATATGGCTAATACTTCTGTATATCTGTTGCATGACTTTATAAGCATAATTGATATCATATTGCTTGCCTTCTCAATGAGCAGAGGAATGATTGAAGGAGGGGAGAGAATTTGAAGTACAATTTTTAAAATTAATGTTAAAAATAAATAATATATTTTTAAAAGAATGTCCTTGAAATTTTTTAAGGTGCTTTCAAAGAGCTTTTGTAATGAGGAAAGACCTACTTAAACAAAATCATTCCCATACTTTAACAAAACAAATTCCCACATTAGTTATGTCCAAAAATGTGTTTCATTCTGTACCAAGTCTATCACCTCTCTCTCAGGATATATGTACTATGATTCATCAGCAGTCCTCTAGAATCATGATTAATGATAACATGGTGATCAGAGTTACTAAGTCCTTCAAAGCTGTTTGTTTTTATGTTGTTATTGATGTGGTATAAATTGCTCTGATAATTCTACTCACTTCATTGTGCATCAGTTCATACAAGTCTCAGGTTTCTCTAAACTGTTCTTTTCATCATTTCTCATACCATAATAGTATTTCACCATATTAACATATAATTTGTCCTGCCATTCTCCATTGATGGGCACTTTGCTTTCAGTTCTTTGCCACTACAAAAAGAGAACTGCTCTATTTTTCTATCTGTGGGTCCTTTTCCCATTAAAAAAAAAATTTCTTTGGGTTATAGGCCAATTCACAGCACTGAGTCAAAGGGTATGGTAAATTTGAGGGCATATTATTTCCAAATTCCTTTTCAGAATTAGACCAATTCATAGCTCTAGTAACAGGACATTAATAAACCTATTTTCCTGAAGCCTCTCCAACATTTGTCATTTTCTTCACTTCTGCCATTTTGATAAGTATGATATAGAACCTCAGAGTTCAAGAAGGAAAGTTTGGGGAAAAAATCAGTATAATTTATTATATACTTGGGGGAAAAAACAAGTGGGATAAGCTGGAGATTCAGTGTTTCATAAAGAATTATCTTTTTATGTTATATTGTATATATGGAAATTTTTTGGTGTTTAAGTTCCAAATTTAAAAGAAAGAAAAAGTACAATAGAACTTCCCAAAGGCAATAAAGTTTGCTTTTTTCCATCTATTCAATTCTGGACTGAGTTCATTGTTTACCCACAATCTCTTTTATTATGTTAAATTTTTTTAAATTTTCAAACACAGATTCATCTTCTCTCTCTTCTACATCTTCTCTATCCTTCTCCCCAGTGAGAAAGCAAGAAAAACAAAATCCTTGTTATAAACATGTATAGTCAAGTGTAGAGGGTCACAGATGGGGGGAGAGGGGGGAACTCTGGTGAAATATAAGACCCTCCAGCCTGACCAGGGAACCTGCTGACATGCCTGGTTTGGCTCCCTATCCCTCCAGGGACATCTCAGCCTTCCTGAGAAGTCAGGAGGTATAACAACCTGTAATATAATTAAATCAGAGTTATACTAAATGGCAAGGAAACATCTGCACACAATAGCTAGTTGTTTATGTGGTTCCACATGCATAGTATATATTTAGTGCCTGTATAGTGTGCTATAGTTATATAAAAGAGTATAAAGGTATATAAGGCTGTAATTTTGAATTTTGAATAAACGGATCCTGTTTGACCATTTTCACTCCTCACCCATGATCAGGATTCAAATTGCTATCAAAATCCTCCAGTGAGCAGGTCCAGACAGTCAAGTAAACAAATTCATGTATTAACATGTCCAAAAAAGTCTCAATCTGCATTCCAAATATCAGGAAGTAGGCAGCATATTTCATCATGACTTCTTGAATCATCCAAAATAACTTGTGAAGATATAAGAATTAATTATTCAGCTCTATAGACTATCCATCCATATTATCATCTAGGCCATAGACATTTTTTACCTATTTAATTTTTTCTAAGTGGATTTTAGGTTCTCCTTTGAATAATTATTATCTCATTTAGTAAGGCCTGCAGTGTCATTCATCTTATATTGTGATGCCCAGAAAATGTATTTGCAAAAAAAAATTCACCATGAAAATAATTGAAATATACAATGTAAAGAACACTGACTGTACACCTGGATTCAAGTGCAACTTTTGATACCACTTCTATTATCTTCAGTCACTTAAACTCCATAGGCTTCCTTTTCCTCTTCCATTAAATAAGATTAGACTAATTAGCTCTATAATCCTATGTCCATATGATCTGTTGTAGAATATGTTAGAGGAATTCTGGAAGGAACTTAAAATCTTCCAAAGTCAATCAACATGGTGGAGTGGAGCCAACCTCAAAGCCAAGAAGATCTGGGTTCAAGGCCTACCTCTGACATTTATTTAGTGACTCTAGGCCAGTAATTTAACTTCTCAGTGCTCTGATGATTCTCTAAAACTTTAAGGAGCAGAGTTACAGAACTAATTCTTATCCTTAGAGTCCCTAATAAGGAACTATATTAGGAATTAGGGATACAAAAAAAAAAATGAAACCATCCCTGCTTTCAAGGGACTAATACACAAATAAGTATATTATTAAAAGGAAAATTGAGGAGGGAAAACTATGAAAGTTTCACAGAGGTAGAAGGTAAGCATTGTGAAATAGTATAAAGTAAGAAGAATCTTGACAAGATGTGAAGGCAAGAGAGAGAATACTGAGTTCATAGAATAACTAGTTGTCTAGTTTGGCTTGAATATAGAACTTGTGAAAGGTAAAAGTATGAAATAAGGCTGGTATAAATGGAGCCATATTTTAGAGAACCTTATGTAGAAGGATAAATATTTGTGAAAGTCCAAAAATCCAATATTTATGGAAAACTGATTCCTAAGGCTGACTGATGTCAGGTACCTCTTCTGGTTATGATGAACTTTTTGGGGAAACTTTTCACATCTCATGCGGCTTGTTCTTTATTTAGTTTACTTGGATTTACCTCAGTCTAATACCTGCTTAAAATATCAAAGATGAAAAATAAACAGATACACCTCATCAAGAAACCATTCCTTCCCTATTAAAAAAATAAAATAAAATTCTAAGATAATTACAAAATTAACTTCCCTTCATATTCCAGTCAAACTGGTCTCCTTGATATTCCCTATACATATCATCCTATCTCCCCTCTCTGTGTCTTTGCAATATCCTCTCTTTCAGAATGTTCTTCCCCCTCACCTTGGAGGAAGCCATGAGGCACAATAGCACTTGGCCTGGAGTCAGGAAGATCTGAGTGCAAATCCGATCTCAGATGCTTACTAGTTGTGTGATCTAGGAATGTCACTTAACCTTTGTTTTCCTCAGCTTCCTCAATTATAAAATGGTGATAATAATAGTAACTACCCTTCCAGGCTTGTGGTGAAGATCAAATGAAAAAATAATTTTCAAGCACGTAGCACAATATCTGAAACACAGTAAACACTGTACAAATGCTTATTGACTTCCCTTTCCCCTTCTATTACCTTCTGTCACTTAAACTCCATAAGCTTATGGAATCCATAGCATTTTTCAGGAGTTATTTCAAGTGCTATCTCCTACAAAACAAATCTTTCTTATCCTTCTTCCAAATTTGTTAGTTAACATTCTCCAATCCAGAAATCATTTTCTATTACTTCTACATATGTTTTATATTTATTCATTTAGGTACATTTCTTTATCTGACCTTGCCACTCTTTAGTAGAATGTAAGCTCCTTTGAAATTTCTAGAAGTTTGGTCTTTGAGAAAGAACAGTAACATTTAAAAAATAGAATAAAAAAACTTGTCAAAATGTAAGTAAAAAGAAAAATTGGGCGGGAGTCAGGAATGAAGAAAATTTTTATTGAAAAAAATGTTCAGAGAACACAAAGAAAAAGGAAGGGAGAGAAGAAAAGAAACTTAGGAATGATAGTCACCAAATGAATGGAATAAATGTATGGAAAGAAGCAACAATGGATTGGGCTTTTATTTTTGGGAAAATCTACTCTAAATCACTAGAATTTGAAGAGCAAATGTAAAAATTGCAATGTAATTTTTTTTTTTTTTAAGATATAAGAGGTCTTTACCTTCCAAGATGTTGTATTAAAGGACAACACTTCCTAGCTGTGTGACCGTGGGCAAGTCACTTAACCCCAATTGCCTCAGCCAAAAAAAAAAAAGAAAAAGGAAAAAAAGAGAGAGAAGAAGAGAAAAGAAAATGACAAGGGTGACATGACATGGCCGAGTGTAAGGGAATATTTATATCGATATCTTCTTCAACAAAACAAAGAACAGATCAATGAATTGGGCATGCAACCAAAAAACAAACAAACAACAACAGTGAATGCAGTACATCAAAACCTCCAAATTAACATCAAAACAAACATTTGGAAAATCAAAAAAGAAAATTGAAAGTAAAAATACCACTGAATTGGTAACTACTAGGAGGTTTTTTTTGGGGGGGAGGGGCTAGTTAAATAGTGGAATGATTGGATTTTTTTTAAAAAAGAGAAGTTTCTTTTTTTTAATATGCCAGCATCAAAAAGAAAAAAATGGAGAATTCATAACAAGTGAAGTTGAATAAGAAAAATCTCAGATTTTATTTTACCTAGTCGTATGTCATCAAATGGATATCTTAGATAGAATGGGTCAATACTTAAAAAAAAAAAAAAATACAAAACACCCAGAATAACAGAACAAGAAATAGAGAATCAAAATTGTAACTTCAGAACAATAAATTGAATAAGATATATAGTCCAAAGAAAAGTTCCAAAGAAAAAAGCCACAGAGCTAGATTTCTTGAGTGAATTCTATCAAACTCTTGAATAATTCCAATATTATAAGAACCTTTTGCAAAATTTAAGAAAAGAAGGAATCTGGCCAAATTCTTTCTATGATACAAATATGGTCCTGATATCTAAAGCAGGAAGAGACAAAAAAAAGAAAATAAAATCATCAATCAATATCCTTAAAGATTATTGATAAAATGTTAAATAAAATATTAAATAAGATGTTATAATATTTTTTTATAGCTTGATAAGGTTGGAATTATACCAAAAATTCAGATATAAATTTCTGGGTCAGATTACTATTAGGATAAATTCACTCTAACTCTTGAGCTATAATAAAATTCATTTTTTATCTATTCAACTAGCCCCCACAATTTTACGCTTTTAGATCTTAAAGACAAGCATTTACTTAGTGATACGCCAAAGAAATATTATAGATACTAATGTATTATAGATATAGATATAGATAACTAATCTGCAGTGTGTGTGTAAATATGTATATATGTACATACCATTTGACCCAGCTGCGTTTCTATTGGGCCTATATCCCAAAGAGATCTTAAAGGAAGGAAAGGGCCCCACATGTGCAAGAATGTTTGTGGCAGCCCTTTTTGTAGTGGCTGGAAACTGGAAAGTGAATGTATGCCCATCAATTGGAGAATGGCTGAATAAATTATGGTATATGAATGTTATGGAATATTTTTGTTCTGTAAGAAACGACCAGCAGGATGATTTCAGACAGGCCTGGAGAGATTTGCATGAACTGATGCTGAGTGAAATCAGCAGAACCAGGAGAACATTATACACAGCAATAAGACTATACGATGATCAATTCTGATGGACATGGTTCTCTTCAACAATGATGTGATTCAAACCAGTTCCTATTGTTCAGAGATGAAGATAGTCATATACATCCAGAGAGAGGCCTGAGGGAACTGAGTGTGAACCACAACACAGCATTTTAACACTTTCTGTCAATATTTCCCTGCATTTTGTTTTCCTTCTTAGGTTGTTTTTTTTCTTCTTCTCTTTCTAGATCTGATGTTTCTTGTGCAGTAAGATAACTGTATAGATATGTATACATATATTAGATTTGTCATATAATTTAACATATTTAGCATGTATTAGATTACCTGTCATCTAGGGGTGAGGGGTGGGGGGAAGGTGGGGAAAAGCTTGTCACAAAAAAAAAAGTTTTTGCAAAGGTCAATATAGAAAAATCACTCATATGTTTTGTAAATAAAAAGCTTTTAATAAAAAAAATTTTTTAATGTACATATGTATGTGTATATACATATATATGTATAACAAAATACATCACAATACACACATAAACCCAGATCACACTCTTAGAACTTAGAACAATGACCTCAATATCCATGGTGAGAAGGAATACACACTTAAAAGAACTTGACAGGAAACACATAAGGGAGAGGGGAAGGTGAACTCATGTGCTAAGGGTAACTCACAACTCTGGACAGCAGACATCAATGTTATTAGTCTTTTCAGGAACATTTTCACCATATAAAACTTTCTTTGAGAGGGAAAGGGCCCCACATGTGCAAGAATGTTTGTGGCAGCCCTTTTTGTAGTGGCTAGAAATTGGAAACTGAAGGGATGCCCATCAATTGGAGAGTGGCTGAATAAATTATGGTATATGAATGTTATGGAATATTATTGCTCTGTAAGAAACGACCAGCAGGACGATTTCAGAGAGGCCTGGAGAGACTTGCATGAACTGATGGTGAGTGAAATGAGCAGAACCAGGAGATCATTATTCACGGCAACAAGAAGACTATATGATGATCAATTCAGATGTACATGGCTCTCTGCATCAAAGAATTGTCTCAAACCAGTTCCAGTTGTTCACTGAAGAAAGCCATATACACCCAGAGAGAGGGATATGAAATATGGACCACAACATAACATATTCATGATCTCTATTGATATTTGCTTGCATTGTGTTGCCTTTCTATGATTTTCTTTTTTTTCTTGTAGATAGGATTTTTCTTGCATAACTTGTCAAGTAATTCAACATTATTAACATGTCATGGACTTCCTGCCATTTAGGGGAGGGGAGGGGACTGGGAGTAAAAGTTGTAATGGAAAGCTTTGTAAAGATCAATGCTGGGGAACTACCCATACATATGCTATACAAATAAAAAGCTTTAATTAAAAAAAAAAAATTAAAAAAATATATCTGGAAAAAAAAAACTTTCTTTGATCACTGCTTATCCTCACCATTCTTCAGCTGGGGAAATATTTTTTCCTACTCAAATATAGCATTTACAAGGTCTTTCAATTTACCATCGCTCTTCAGTGGGTCTTAGCTCTTAGTATTAATAGCAACTCTCTATATGTCAAAGAATCATGAGGCTCATCAAATCGGCAATATCTGGGTTAAACAGATCAACCGAGACAGTTATTCACTAACCTAGATGTTGTTTTATCCAGAGTAAATCTCATAACACAGTTAAAATTGATTTTTTTTTTTTTTAAAGCGAGCATAACAGAATGCAAAGCAATCATAAAGCTCCCTCGGCTTTAATCTGGCCCAACAAGCCCTTATAAAAAGCTTCACCTCTCTTTAATTCTAGATGACTTTGAAAGGCTATTCCGACAATCGTATCCAATGAAGTCGCTTCTCTCTCCACCAATCAGGAATCAGTCAGTTGGAAGTCTTCTGTCAGCTGACTGCTTTGTACTGATCCAACTCTTTTCTGCGTTTCTCCTAGGTCTTCAAACGTCCTCTGGTTCCCGTCCTAAATTCTACTTTTTGGTGATTTAAACTAGAAGCTCCTGATTCACAGTGACTCGTCATTCACAAAAAGTCATAATTCCCCCAAATTTTCCTTATCAAATCAATAATTCTTTAGTCATCTCAGTTTCTGTTTGTTATTTCTCATTTTTTAAGTTTTATTCTCTTTAATCCGAAATTAGAGGCAAATGAGCTAAAGTAACCATGATTTTTTATCTCTGAAGGTTTCAACATAGTTCAATAGTTCTTTGTGTTTTTGAAACTACTTCTTTATACTCTACCTCTTTATAACATTAAACTGTTCCCACATAAGAAAGAAATTTGAATCTTTATTTTTTTTCTAAATTTATTTTTTATGACATTTTAAGTTCCAAACTGTCTCTACTTTCTTCTCCACCCTGCAATAGACATTTGACACAGATTTATAAATATATGTAAGCCCATTCTATTCATACTATTCATATTCTATTCAATTTATCAGTTCTTTCTCAACACAGATAGCACATTCTTTCATAGGTCCTTTGTACTTGATTTGAATATTTATAATAATCAGAATAATTTAGTTGTTCCCAACTGTTCAATATTACTGTTACTATATATAACTATCTCTTGGTTCTACTCATTTCACTTTCATTATTTTATTCAAGTCTTTCCATGTATTTTCAAAATTAACCCACTCATCATTTCTTACAATACAATAAAATTCCATCACAATCATCTTTTTTAGCCATTCCCCATTTGATAAATGTCCCCTCAATTTCTAATTTTTTTGCCACTTGAAGGGAACTAATATAAATATTTTAGAATAGAAAAATTCTTTTCCTCTTTCCTGATCACCTTGGTTAACAGATCTAATAGTGGTATCTACAGTTTTATAATTCTTTGGGCATAATTCCAGATTGCTCTCCAAAATGGTTGGCACAGTTCACAGTAATACCGATAGTATATTAGCACCTCAATTTTTCTACATTTCTCCAACATTTGTCATTTTCCCATTCTATCATTTTAACCAATCTGATAGTTATGAGATGATAATATTAAAGTTGTTTTAATTTGCATTTCTCTAACGAATTATGATTTAAAGCATTTTTACATATAGTTTTGATTTCTTCATTGAAAACCTGCTTGTTTTGGCCAATTCCAATAGACTTGTGATGGAGAGAGCCATCTGCATCCACAGAAGGGATTATGAGGACTGAATGTGGATCACAACATAATATCTCCACCTTTTTTGTTGTTCTTGTTTGCTTGCTTGTGTTTTTCTTTCTTATTTTTCCCCCTTTTGATCTGATTTTTTTTTTATTGCACATGTTTAACCTAGATTGGATTACTTGCCTAGAAGAGAGGAAAGGTGTTGAGGGAGGAAGAAAAATTTGGATCACAAGGTTTTGCCAGGGTAAATGTTGAAAACTATTTTTGCATGTATTTTGAAAAATAAAAAGCTATTATTATTTTTAAAAAAACAGAAGAACTTTAATGGGATTCACATTTCAAGGAGACAAATTATAGCTATATGTACTTAGTAATTAAATTAGATTTTTAAATATAAAAATCTAATTTAATTACTAGATTTTAAAATTAAAAAAAAAAAAAGGACGAAAACCTGCTTGTTTGTATCTTTTGACCTCTTCCTCTTATCAGTTGGGGAATGATTTATATTCTTATAAATTTGACAAATGACAAATTTGAGATAGAAAACCTTTATCTAAGAAACTAATATTTTTTTCAAATTTTCCACTTTTCTTCTAATCTTGCTTATGCTGGTTTTATTTGCATATAAAACCTTTTTAATTTAATGTAATCAAAATGATCCATTTTACATCTCACAATGCTCTCTGTCTCTTATTTATTCATAAATTCTTTATCCATAAGTCTGATATGTTCCAGATTCTTTGTCTTTATATTTTCACTTCATTTTATGACCAAAACTGTCCAAATTCCATTTGAAAGCAACTTCTTTCTACATATAAGCTGTTTTTATTCAAACAAAATTCCCTTCCTACTTTTTTGGGGGTATCAATGTTCTTCTATAATAGTTGCAATATCTTACACGACAACAAGGAATATAATTTTTTCCCTTTACATAAAAAATACTTTTTATGCCTTTTTCATCACCAAACTACTCCATAGAAAGACCTCCACTTTGTATATAGGATTACAAATTTCAATGAAAATAATATCTTTTATTATCAAATGCACTGGATTTCTTATGCTTATCACTTTCTTACTACAAGCCTATTATTTTTAAGCCTTCCAAGCTGGATCTCATTATTAGTATATGGTACAAAGGTCTTATTTGGAATTTCAAAAGCCTACACTGATGTAGATGAAGTAATTAGCCAAATTCCAAAAATTTGTTTTTACTTCTTGTCTAAATGACCTCCAAAGATGTTAGGTCATTTTGTCTTTGTAACCCTTCTAGTTTTAGATCTTCCCAAAAAATACTTATAAATGTGGGGGGTTGGGGGGAAAGGGGAGATGGTGTCAGTGAATGATTTAGCAATTATAGCATAATTACTCACATATTTCCAAGAACAGAAAACCAATCCTTGAAACTTCTTTAGCTCTCAAAAGATTCATGGAATGATACCAGCTGTGAAGAGCTTTTTTCTTTTTCTGGGCCAATATTTACTCTTTATTGCTACTTACTTTATTGAACCACATTCACAACAAATACTCTGAGATACTGGCACTGGTTAATGGACAATTTTAGCTTTAGGTTCTTTCAGTCAATCTAATACTTTCATCAAAGAATCATAAAATCACAGAATTTGAAGACTGGAAGGGAGATTAGTGGCCATCCAGTCCAACTCCCAAAGGAATCTGCTTGAAAATCTTCAAAGAGGCAAATGTATCACCTCAGAGACAGCCTATTCTAATGTCTAGTTTGAGACTCCTAGGAAGCTTTTCCTGACTTCAAGCTTTAATTTGCTTCTTTGCATCTTCAGTCCATCTTTCCTACTTACACCCTCTGTAGCCCAACAGAACAAAAATCTCTCTTCTGCTTACCAACCGTTCATATACTTGAAGGCAGCTCCCAGTTCAACAAAGGCAGTTAGATGTCATAGTGGATAGAGGGCTGAAGGAGAAATCCTACATTTAAATCCTGCCTCAGATACTTAATAACTATGTGACCCCGAGCAAATTATTTAACCTGTTTGTCTCAGTTTCCTCATCTATAAAAAGAGGATAATAAAAGTATCTTCCTCCTCTAGACTATAATTCCAGGGACATTTGAGATCTTAAGGTTTGAAAGTTCATGTAGTATAACCAACCTCTCTCTATTTTTACAACTAAGGAAACTGAGTTCAAGAGAGGTGAAACAGTTTGCCTAGAGCCACACAGTTCTAGAGTTTGAATCCAGATCCAATTTTGTTCCTACTTTTTCTCTTCCATGGTAAGTTTCTACTCCATCACTTATTAGCTGGATGAGTTTAGGCAAATATTGTATTTTATCTCAATCTCAGAGTACTCATCTATAGAATGGGAACAATAAAATTTGTTCTATTAGGAAAAAAAAGTATCTTCCTCATATCCTTCCTTGTTTTTATTTTATTTTATCTTATTTTATTTTTTTTAATTTTTTTTTGCTTTTTTCATAGACTTGTTAGCATAAAATGAGATAATCTTTGTAAAGTGTTTTGCAAACCTTATAGCACTATATAAACTAAATATACATATGTAGATATATACATACACACATATGTAGTTTTGAAAATTTTGATCCTCATATGTCATGGACTAAAGTTCCTTTGTCATTCCTAGTTGTCCTCCTCTGTGTCCTTCTTATACCATGCCTCCCAGAAGTGAATACAACATTCTAGTGGATGTCTGACTAGGGCAGGGTATATAAGTACTGTCAATTCCCTCTTCCTGGAAGTTAATGCTTCTCCTAATGTAGTCCAAGATATAAACTTTTGATTGCCACATCACACTAATAATTCAAATTGAACTTGCAAAACTAGAACTTAAAGATCTTTTTTCAGACAAACTATTCTCTAACCATACTTTCTCCATATTTTATTTGTGAAGTTGATGTTTGTGTCTGAGCATTTCATCTTAAATTAGGTCCCAATCATCTCACCTGTCATAAGCTTTTGGGATACTACCACAGTTGTGCAGCATGTTGACTATCTTTCTAAGCTTTGTTATCATCTGAAAATCCAATAAGCATGCCAATATGTCTTTATCCAAATCACTTATAAAAAATTGATTATTTGTACTCACTATTTCCATTTCTAGATATTCATCTATAACGAATAGATAACCATAATAATAGATAACGATCTATTTAGTTTCATTCTTGGACCTTTTCCATTCCTTCTGGGTTGACTTTCCCTGTAGAACAGTTGGATCTTCCCTATTTTTCCTTGGAAACATTAAAAATTTGTATTCCCCAATCTAGGGTCCATGTCAGATTGCCTAGGATTGATTGCCTCTCTTCTATCATGTACTTTCAGAGAGAGAGGTCACTTCCAGTTCCCATAGGATTCCCATCATTTCCAATCCAGTTCTTTCTTGTTAAGTGAGAATCAGATCCATAATAGAATCTTGGTGTCTCCTCCTCTTTTTATGAGGGATGACATTTTCACTTTAATAAGTTAAGAAGTTAGCTCTTCTACTTTTAGCAGAAAGAACTCTAGCAGCTATCTGAATAACTGAAGTTCTATATGATTCCTATAATTATGCCTTTGTGTGTTATGGAATATTATTGTTCTGTAAGAAACGACCAGCAGGACGATTTCAGAAAGGCCTGGAGAGACTTGCATGAACTGATGCTGAGTGAAATGAGCAGAACCAGGAGATCATTATACAGGGCAACAAGAAGACTATATGATGATTAATTCTGATGGACACAGCTCTCTTCAACAATGAGATGACTCAAATCAGTTCCAATTGTTCAGTGACCATTGGAACTAAAAGTGGACCACAACATAGCATTCACTGTCTCTGTTGTTTGCTTGCATTTTGTTTTCTTTTTTTCCTTCTTGATTCAATTTTTCTTGTGCAGCAAGATAATTATATAAATATGTATACACACATTGGATTTAACATATGTTTTAACATATTAAAATGTATTGTACTACCTGCCATCTAGGGGAGAGGGTAGGGAAAAGGAGGAGATAATTTGGAATAGAAAGCTTTGCAAGGGTCAATGTTGAAAAATTACCCATACATATATTTTGTAAATAAAAAGCTTTAATAAAAAAATAATAATTATGCCTTTGTAAAACTTTTGAGATGTTTTCCAACTTCTTTATCAATTTTCTTTTTCTATCTAGGTGATCTGATTCAGAAACAAAATTACTTTTGTTTCTCCATTCATTGAACTTCGCCCTAATATTTTCAGCTATAATTCTTCCTTTTGATTCTTAGATTTTTGCATATAAGTAATGTAGTTCAGGTGAAAAGAAACAAATTGACAAATTTTATTGCTATTCATAAGGGGATATGGAGATAGCTACTAACAGGGACTTTATAGGCTTCATGTATCATATTATTGTCTTTCTTTTTTGAAGAGGACTATGACATCAGGGAGGTGATGCCATGACATGCAAATGAAATGGAGTTAAATGAGGGAGGGCTGTGCAAGGTCACCAGTCTCTTTCCCTTCCAGAGCCATTTGGATCCAGTGGCAAGATAAAGACCAAGACAACTGGAGATGGTCCTGGATGAAATGGGAGCCTTGGCCTTTTTAAGCTAAGATCTTCAACAGGTCTCAATTTGACTGAGGCTTCACCCATTCAGTGATTAAGACTAGATAGCAATTTAGGCAAAGAATCTCCTCTTTCACTTAGTGCAGGAAATAATCTAAATAAATAAATAAATGATTGGATGAATCTGGGAGGGGAAGACCCTCAGGGTTTCTGGCCAAAGCTGAAATGATTGCTATTTACATTCAATCTAAGTCCCTCCCTGCTTCTTTCCCTCCCTCCTTTCTTCCTTCTGTTTACTGATATTAGGTGGCCCCAGATGGATTGAGAGAAAATCTACATTCCACTTGAAAAATTCAAGCTCCTCATAGGTTAACTATTTGAGACAATGACTTAGTATAAAACTGATGGGAAACATCTTGTTATTTCTAGAACCAGCAGAGTTGATATGGTTTGAGGACCAAAATGATGTGGGTAATATAGACACCAGATTATGATAGGTACCCAAAGTTTGGGTTCAGTCATGTGAAGAATTCACAATGGCCATTCTCTTTGGCAAAAAGTGGATTTATTTAGGGAAGAGGTTACAAAGTGAGAAGATACAAGATACCAAAAATGGTAAATATGAAATAGTGTGGGAGAGCATATGAAAGACAAGTTCCTCAGTGGAATTCATAATTACCCAGTGGAAAGGAAGCAACCCCATGAGATTGGGGCATGCTTTTAGCAGGCAGGCTAATTCTGAAAGAGACAGCATCCTAAAAGAGTTAGTTAGCTGTAAGGAGAAGTAAGGTTGGGAAGCATAGTGGAGTTAGGAGAGATACCACATGGCATGGGGAAAGGAAAGGGGAAAAACACCACCAGGCAGAGTACCATGGCAGACTGACCCAAAGGAAAGCAGCAGCCAATGGGATGGCCCATAAGTAGATTTTATAGGGAAAATTTAACCTCAGGGGCATGGCTGGAATTTTTGACAGGGCATGGTAAGATGAGACTGCTTGAAACCTCTACAGAGGGTGGGTCTTAGGGGTTTGATATAACTTGGATTTCAGACTGTACAATCTCCTAGAGGGTGGGACCATTGATCTAAACTCATCTCAATCAGAGCTTTCTTCTGGTCCACCTCAGGAATTAATTTTTATGAATTCCTTTGCTAACCACACCTAACATTGAAGACCTCATCAGAAAGAAGGTATTTCCCAAATTGCCTAATAAGAAATGAGGAATGAAGAGTAGGGAAGTAGAAAGCCTAATTTTAAATTGTGCCAATCAAAAAACAAGCTAAAAGGGGATAAGAGATTAATGCCCAGTCTTGGTTTAGTAACCTTGACACACTGTCATCCCAGAAAGTTGGGGCCATACCAGTCAAACTAGTTTTTAATGGTTGACAAATATGTCTATGTTGCCTATGTAAAATATGTGTGTATTCAAGTTGTTTTTGTTGTTGATCTATCTTGCCTGACTCTTTGTGACCATATGAGGTTTTCTTGGCAAAGATACTGGAGGAACATTTCTTTCTCCAGCTTTATACAGACACAGTCTCACAGCTGGTAAGTTTCTGTTCCCAGGGTTAAGTTAGTGCTCCCAGTAAGCATCTGAAGTCTGAGTTTTGAACTCAGATCTACCCAATTACAAGCTTAGTTTACTGAGCTACCTAACTACATCATGTATTCATGTGGGTTTGTCTAAAAAACCTGGCAGGGCAATGTGAACAGTTATCTCTGGAATATTGCCAATCTCTCCCAAGGGGCCTTTTCATTAGAGTAGAAGAGGAGTTTGGAGTCACAAGGCAGACCTTCTTTACTTTCTTCAGAGAGGGAATACCAGACCAGAATTCTATTACACAAAAGCATATCTCTCCACCAAAAAGGGTCTTGCACAAGAACACCAGGCTTAAACTCCCGAGTTGTATTAATAAACTATGTTCAAACATCTGTCCCCCTTTTATTTATATTGTTTCTTTTGTATAAGATATTTCCATCCAGAGTCATAGGACCATCAAGCTATAGGTTTTACCCCCATCAAGTCTCAGTAATATATATGAAGTCAACTTTGTTTCCTTGCTTTGGAAATCTTAAGCTTCTCTTTCTTGTTGCCTAAACTTTGATCATCTATATAGACCTTTGAGGTCAAGAGTTTGACTATCTCCTTTTTTGGATTTTGTCTCCTAGGAACTTCTTTTCTTCCCATCCTTTTTAATTTAAAAGCTTTTTTGATTAATTATACCAGTCACAGATACATTCAGCACCATGTATTTTGGGTATAAATCTTCCAGAAATAAATTTATTGATTAAATAATTTCAAGCATCTCTATTCTGGAATAAAATACAAAGGAACAGACATTCATTCTGCTTTTGAAAAATCTCTCTAAGGAAATAACATATGTACTCGATATGGGCTTAGAAATCAATTTACCCTATAGGAAAGTAGGAGAGGAAGGAGTATAAGAGGAGGGGGAGAGTTATAGAAGAGAGGGCATATGGGGGGAAGGGCTGTTTAGAAGCAAAACACTTTTGAGGAGGAACAGGGTGAAAGGAAAGAGAGAATAGAATAAATAGGTGGGAAATACAGTAAGCAATAGTAATTATGAAAAGAATTTTGAAGCAAGTTTCTCTGTTGAAGGCCTTATTTCTCAAATGTAATGGAAACTGAGGCAAATTTATAAAAAAAAAAAAATTAAAGCCATTATCCAATTGATAAATGAGAAAATGTGAACTATGCCCAAAGGGCTATATAATGATACACAACCTTTGACCTAACAATATTACTATTAGCATGAATCCAAAAGAGATTTTTTTTTTAAAGGAAAAGAACCTATACATCCAAAAATATTTGTCAGTTCTTTTCTGAGGGCAAATAATTAGAAATTGAAGGGATAACCATCAGCTGGGAATGGCTGAATAAACAAACTGTGGTATGTGATTATGATGGAATGTTATCGTGCCATAAGAAATGATGAACAAGATGCTATCAGAAAAGCCTGGAAAGAACTCCATGAGCTCAAGCAAAATGAAATGTACTGGGTACATAAGTACATAGTACATAGCAAAGCTGTGAGATGATCAGCTGTGAATGACTTTGCTCTTTACATCAATACAATGATCCAAGACTACTCAGAAGGACTTATGATGAAAAATGCTATCCATACCCAGAGAAAGAATTGATTGTGTTTCAATACTTTTTTTTTCTTGAGATTTTTTTTGGAGAAATTAGGGGGAAGGTCTATGTTTTCTTTTGCAATATGACTTTTATGGAAATGTTTTACATGTGCATTTCACATGTACATTCTCAATGAAGAGGAAGGACTGAAGAAAACCATATACACCCAGAAAGAGGGACATGAAATATGGGCCACAACGTAACATTTTCATGATCTCTATTGACATTTGCTTGCATTGTGTTGCCTTTCTCTGATTCTTTTTTTTTTCTTGTAGATAGGATTTTTCTTGCATAACTTCTCAAGCATTTCAACATTATTAACATGTAGTGGACTTCCTGCCATCTGGGGGAGGGGAGGGGACTGGGGGTAAAATTTGTATTGGAAAGCTTTGTAAAGATCAAGGTTGGGGAACTACCCATACATATGTTATACAAATAAAAAGCTTAAAAAAAAATGAAAATAAAAATAAAAAAAATAAATAAAAAAAATAAAAAAAATGAAGAGGAAGGGAGAGAATCTGTAACTCAAAGTTTTAAAAACAAATGTAAAAATAAATTTACATGTAACTAGGGAAAATAAAAATATTAAATATAAAAAAGAAATTAAAAAGAAAAATCTCTCTAATCTAGTCATGTTTGAGTTATAATTTATAGGTTTCAAGAACAAAGACAAACTTCATAATCAAGATCACACAGGAAAACAAAGTCTAATAAACAGCTCTGACTTGTCAGGCAACACAATGGTGACTTAACATTTTTTTTTAATCCTGGGGAATCATTTTCTCCAAATTTTTCAATCCCTTTTTAACCATTCCCTTGAAGGATTCTGTTGTTGTTTTTTTTTAATCTGACAAGAGATAATTCTATTAACTGAATTAATACTTAAAAACCAAAACCTCTTGATCTTAGTCAATTGATTACAGAGAATAGTCCTTCCTGGGCTGATCAGGCTGCTCCCTTTAGCAACTGTTTAGGTCTTTGATAAAAATGATTTTTAAAAATTTCAACGTAGGTTTTTGTGTTAAAAACTGATAAGCTTTCTTGTTTAGATTAGACTAAGGCTTCAGACTAAAGTAGTATTCTAATATTATTTTGTAATATGTAGCCTAATGAGGCCATAGGTCATGATTGAGGTAGGGAGTATACATCTATAGTTAGGTATAAATTAGGTGTGCTTCATTATCCTTATATTTTAATCCAATGTTCAAAAGTTCAAACCCCATTCTCAACTATCATTTTATTAACCAGTTATTTAACTTTGCAGATTACTCTTTCTTTTCTGTATCTCTTGCCCTCAAAGAGTAACAGTGAGGAAAACATAATTTCTATTTTTATGGTCTGCTTATCTTTGTCCAAAATCTTGTAAAGGTAGGGAATACTTTTTATAGTCTTTCTGGCAATATCATTCATGCTCACATATCCTTCAAAATAAAGAGTTGTCATTCATTTTGATAAGTACTAGGAAGCTGTTTGTTATGTCTTGGATACATGCCCTGGAAAGACAAGCCTCTGTGTTGCTGTGATCAGATTGACAAACAGTATGTCAGTACTGTTCAACTCAGTACCATTAAGCTGGGAATTATTATTTATAATTTTCAAATCTTTCTCTAACCTTTACTGCATGGTGTCTTACCTGACAGTTCTGTGACTCCATTATAGCATTCTTTAGAAGACAGATTCTTTCACTTTAGAAAAACCAGTTCCCTTCTCTTCAGGAAAATCGGCAAATCTTATGTTAGTCTCTAATTGTAAAGCATCCTTTATCTTTCTGTTGGAGGTACAGGTTTAATGCTTTGGTTTTAGTTTGGTGTTGAGATGAAATGAGGCATTTGCAAATCACTAAACATTTAACAAAGAAGTTTATTTTGCCCTAACACAGCAAGAATATACAAGGATACAAAAATAGTTTCTCTGGAGGCAGGTCCCTTCCATCTGGAAATTGGGTTGGCTAGTAAACCATCAGGGTATGGTAACTTGCAGATTCTCAAGTACTTAACACATCTCAAAGGTCCAGATTACATGTGGCAGACATTTTTTAATACCTTTAGGCAAGGAAACTAAAACAGGAAGCTATAGTCCTAGGAAGATGTTTCAAAAAACACTGATCCTATCACATTTCCCTCCTTCCATTCTCAAAGATTCTGATCAGGGACACCAATATTCTCCCTGAGAATTCTTTTTCCATCATTGAAACCTCACTTCTTTTTCCTTTAATAATACTTAACCTGTGATAAGTAAGAATTTAACCTGTAATACCTGCTACTGGGAAGCTGATATTACTGAATGGCTTGAACTCAGGAGTTCTGTATTTAGTAGGTTAAGCCAATTGGTTGTCAGTACTAAGTTTGACATATGATGAACTTTCAAGAAAGGTGAATAAAAGGATGAAGCAGCTAGGTGGCACAGTACTGATCCTGAAATCAGGAAGATCCGGGTTCAAATCCAGCCTCAGACATCTAACAATTATTAGCTGTGTGACCCCAGACAAGTCAATTAACCCCAATTGCCTGAGGGAGTTTAAAAAAAAAGTGGATAGTGGCAGCAGTCTGCCTTGAGAAAAGCAAACCAGCTCAGCTATTAAGCAAATTTATTTCTGTTATGTAGGATGGTCTATCAGTTTCATTTTATTACAATCCCAAACTTGATATGTTAAACAGTTTAACACAGTCAATGTTAGTTGGTTCTGTTGGACTGTAATGACCTTGTGTCTTTTGTGTAGAAGTGAGGGAAGGACATGTCAATGTATAGTATGGCACCCATAACCATTATATGGTAAATATTCTAAATAGTATAGAGAGGTTGTCCCTATTGTTCTGATGAAATTAGTTAGGTGGGTGCTAAAAGAGGTTGAAATGGAGAGTAAATATAGTACTCTGGCTATTCATGATATTTCAATGACTTACAACTCATTTTTGTGTAGTTGCATTTGTAGCTACCATCCTCCATCGACATTTGGCCAACTTTTTATGCAGTTTTAGCCTGATTGGAGGAGCTCACTTTTGATTACTTTGATTTAATCATTTTCATTCCAGGGCTTTTTTTCAGATATTTTCTAGGATTTATGGACAAGAGGTCTTGGGAACATTCTCAGATCCCCTAATATGGAGGCACCATGAAGCAACTTGCCTGGAATACCCAGACCTCTTAACATGGAAATATTCTGTGTCCTCTACTACCTAGGTGGAGGCAGCTGAAAGGGGTGTTATATTCTGTTCACTCTTTTTCCTGAATTCACTTTCCTGTGAGCTCTTTTCTAATGTTTCCAAAGGATTGTTTTCATTTTTCTACAGCATGGGCAACATGAACTGAAGGGGTGAGAATAGAAGGACTTGACTCCCTTGTGTTCTCAGGAAGAAACGGGCTTAGAGGGATTTGTTTCCATTCTGTTTTGTTAATCTTTCTGAGTTTCAGGTGCTGTAGACACTCACTGGATTTGGGAGTTAGAGCCATAGAGACTTTTTGAGTCAGTAAGGCAAGTAAATTATTGCAGCCATCCAGTCTATCAGGGAAACCTAGAGAAGCCAAGGTACCTTGGACTGAAGCCTGAGTTTGGACTTAGAACTTAGAATTGTGCTTTATAGAAACTGAGCTAAGCTATGAACCTAATGCCCTCTCCAGAGACTGAGGTGGTAAAGGGGGGGAGGAGTAGATTATCCCTCTCCAGTACTGAGTACTATATATTTTTGTTTACATGTTAGAAGTAAATATTTCTTTGTAAAAGTTAAATCAAATTGGACGTGGCTCTCTTCAACAATGAAATGTTTCAAACCAGTTCCAACTGTTCAGTAAAGAAAGCCATATACACCCAGAGAGAGGAATATGAGGTGTGGACTAAAACATAACATTTCCATGATCTCTTATTGATGTTTGCTTGCATTGGGTTTCCTTTTTCAGATATTTTTTGTTCACGTAGATACGATTGTTCTTGCACAGCAAGATAAGTATGGAAATATGTATACATATATTTGACTTGTCAAGTATTTTAATATAATTAACATATAGTGGACTTCCTGCCATCTAGGAGAGGGGAGGGGACTACGGGGGAAAATTTGTAACAGAAAGCTTTGTAAGGGTCAGTGTTGAAGAACTACCCATATATATGTTATGCAAATAAAAAGCTTTAATAAAAAAACAAAAGTTAAATCAAATGTTAATGTTTAAATGGAAGTGAGGTATAGGAAATCCATCTCTATCACTAAAGGTACATCATCAATGAGAGCTAGAACCTTTTGCAGTCTAAACACTTCCCACTCCCATCAAGGGTACCAGAAAACCATGGGGGAGAAATGAAACCTGAACTTTAGGCAGTAGGAAAATATGTTTTGAATTCCAAACACAACCTATTTTTATATAGGTCACCGTAAGTAAATTGACACTTGTAGTCTTTGTGGTCCCCTCACCCATAGCTTTGGGTCACACAGTCTTGTGCTAAATTCAAGTGTGAAGAAAGGCAATACAACACTTCATTAGTTCTCTGCTGAATACAAAACAAGAGTGTCCAAAAAATGCCAAAAAATGGCACATACATGACTAGCCTTTCTAAAAGGCTGTAATATGCCCATTTACCACTAGGGACTTGTAGCCGGAAAATAGTTTCCTTTATCTGCTGATCTCATGATTTCAAGAAGCAGTGCTTGAGTAGGCCTAAAATTAATTTATGGCATAACATGGAATATTATTCAAAATATTAAATTTATACCCAGTTCATGTGCCCCCATTTTTTCTTTTTAGGCTCTCCTCTGGTCATGACTTTCTTCACATCTGCATCCAAAACATATGTTTATTTATTTGTTCATTTTGCTACATATTAGCAAAAATGAAAGGAAATTGGTCATGTTCGCATATGGAACTATTTGCCTCAAGCCAACCTTGTAAATTTCCCATAGGCTGCTAGGTGGCAGAGTGGGTAGTGTATTATACTAGGAGTTAAGATGTAAATTCAGATATACCTCTAGATATTTACTAGCTATATGATTCTGGGCAAGTCACTTAACCTCTATTTGCCTTAGCTTCCTCATCTATAAAATGAGCATAATAATATCACCTACCTGTTTAGGTTGTTGTGAGGATCAAATGAAATAAAATTTATAAAGTGCTTAGCACAATGAATTGTAGACTCTTTTTAAATGCTTATTCCCTTCTTAATCTTTGACAGATGGCAAGATTATCAAACCATTCAAACTTGTGGTTCTGGAAAGGAATAAGGAAAATAAGAGTATTGTATTCAGGTTCTCATGTCAGGGTCATGAATAGTTTGTAAGGAAGAAAGCATGAGGAAGATCAGTGATAGAAATTGGGCTCACTCTCCAGCTCACCAACCCAAAGCGAGTAATAAGAGTTAACTGTTAGAATTAGGGTCCTCTACGTGGCTTCAATCTCCATTTCTTCCAAAATAATCCCACTGGTCCTAGCAGTCTCAGTCTATAGCCACCTTAGTGTCAAGTTGTAGCAGTATTAGTACTAGTAGCCACCACAGACACAGTACTATCAATTCTTGTCTGCTTCATGAAAACGTAGCTGATCTAATTTTGTGTACCAGTATATACACAGGGGCAATACAATTTCCTTATCTTCCCTCTGTGTCTAAGAGAAGATGGAGAAGTCTAATTTCCAAGTACCTCAGACTCTATTTTGTCTGTCACCCACTATGGAAATGTCTGGGTGTCTCTGGTCTCCACATTGATGAACTAGCTAAGATTCTGAAGTACCAACACATGTGAAGAATTTTTAATTGAATCATACAAACTTATTAAGTGTTTACTAAATATATAATGGTAGGTGCTTGGAAAACATTAACTGTGAGACCTTTAGAATACAATCCCCATTTCTACTCAAGCCTGGAGTAGTTTTTCTGAGGGATTGCTCTGTGATTTTTTGCATATGCAAAAGGGAATATGATTCCTAATTAACTGAGAGATTGATAAACTAACCATGCTTCTGTAGCTGTGTATAAAGGATAGAAATTCAGGGAAGGCATTGGATGTAAGAAAGAACTTCTGAATGGCAGACGGGGCCATAGAAAGGTGGAGAAGTCAGCCCCTACCATGTTCCCTTGATTTCCATTAGATAGAACTCTCATATCCCCCTTCTCAGATTGATTTTTTGAATTGAGGTTTTATCTCTCTCCAAAACTGAAGAGCTTGTTTGCTTTTGTTTATTTTTGGTCTGTTCTAATCTGTGTAACTTCCCCAAATTTGCTTACTGCTTATTTTGATAAAGAGATTTACTAGCTACTCATGATAGATCTTTTGTGTAACCAACCTTTTCGTGGAGATTACAAGTTAAGTGTTATCCTCCCCTTGAGAGTAATGAAGAAAGTGCCTTTTTTTCTTAATATCTGGTAATTCTTAGACTAAAATTATTTGATGTGTGATAGAAATAATTCTAGCTGGAAAACAAAGATGGCTGAGTGAAGAAAAGATTGCCTGGCCACAATAGCATTAGATCTTTCAGATCATCCTTTGATTAGCACATGACAAACCATTCTCTGCATAGGTGGAAATTTCACCTTGAAGATCTCAGATTGTACATTTATCTTGCCATATACAAAGGATATATTTATACACCCAGTACACCTATATTATGAAATTTTTTTTTCAAATTTGCTTTTGCTTGAGTTTTTCATAATTTCTCACAATAAAGCAAAATTAAAATTTAGAGGAAATTCATATACACAGACTAAAAATGATGCTTTTGAACAGACAGAATAGAATTGAGAAATTATTAGCAAAATTATCTATCTTTCAACACAAAGTCATGAGTCACAAGTTGTCTTAAGTAGCAGCTCAGTTGTTCATATTAAATATCAGTTTCAGTTCTTCCTAGAAGAGTATGGAAAAATCTCCAGCTTCATTTCCAAGATAATAGATCTTTTGGCAGATAAGAGGCCAAAGTGAAACAAACTGATCTTAAAGTACAAATTCTATCATTTAAATAAAAATGTAGCTACTTATTCTGTTGTCAGTGATTTCTTTGTGCAGTTTTATCTATGATAATTTTTTTCACCTTTGTCCTTAAATTATTGTGCAAAAAGATTTGATTATCACCCTCTGGTAGCTATAAAGAACACTTGCAATTAAAGTTTAGATATTATTACATTAGTAGTATCCGAAATGAAGAGGATTAGAGAAATCATAGCAAAGTAAAAAGATACCAAGTATTATTTTTTTTTAATTTTATTTTATTTGCATAACATATGTGTGGGTAATTCTTCAACAATAACCCTTACATAGCTTTCCGTTACAAATTTTTCCCCCCAACTTCCCCACCCCTTCCCTAGATGGCAGGATATCCACTACATGTTAATTATGTTAAAATATTGGCAAATCGAATATATGTATACATATTTCCAAACTTATCATTGTTGTGCAAGAAAAATCTTATCTACACAAACGATATATCAGATAAAGGAAACACAATGTAAGCAAACATCAATCAAGGAGTATGAGAATGTTATGTTGTGGTCCACATTTCGCATCCCTCTCTCTGGGTGTATATGGCTTTCTTCAGTGAACAATTGGAGGTGAGATACCAAGTATTATTAACTTATCAATCAGGAGAAGAGATTCCACAACCTCCCCACAAAAGAAACAAACTAACAACACCTTGGTCCAAACAGAATTAGAAAACATATCAGATTGAATATGGATTGGGAAATTCCAGAAAAAGTCACAATGAGTCATTTTTCCAGAACTGAGAATCAGACAGAGATATCTCAGGACCCAGGGATAACTGGCCACTCTAAGGTCTATAACACTCTAATGCAGGAAGGCTGTATACTGGGGCAAGAAGAGATCCTCGAACCAGCTCAGAAGGATCTAAACCTGAAGGGTGCAGAAACATGTCAAGTGGCAAATTTGTCTTCTACTACCCAGTTCCAAGTGACAAATCTTGGGTTAAATAAGAAGGGGATCTGCACCTAGGAATGGTGTTCCAAAGAAAGGAATCATGATTTCTAGGCTGGTACAGAATGGAACAAGTTTAGAAACAAGCAGTAGCATTTTAGCTCAAACCTCAGAAACTGAGAGCGTTCTCAGTTTTAGCTGCTAGACCTGTAGAATTATAGGAATCTCAGAACAAAGGAAAGCTATGATCCTGTTACTCAGAACCAGTAAGAGTTTTCCAGCTGACTAATAGTGGCTGAGTGGTTTTTAACAGAAGTTTACTCTGGCTCAGACCCAAACCTAAGTCAGGAATTTGCAAACCAGGGGGAAGTAATTAACTTTATCCTGCATCAGACCACCCTGAGAACACTGAAAGCTTTCAGGTCCTACACTCAAATTACTCAAATTACCCCCCAAAAAAGCAGTAGTAGGATCAGCCAAGATATTCTCTCCAGAAGTGCTGCAGGGCCCAGTGCTAACATAAAATCTGAAATCAGAAAGAATAAAGGGCAGAGGGAGTGGGGGAGGAGAATCCCTCTATAAGAAGCCATTTTAGTGACAAGAATGTTCAAAACCTAGAAAAGAAGGATTCCAAAACATTTATGAACAAACCTCAAACTTGGGCACACACAACTAAAATTCCTGAAAAAGAAGAAACAGGACTACAAAACAGCTCCTAATAATTGCTTTAATTTCATCTTTATTGATGATGAAGTCACTCTTTTCATCTTTAATACAGGTAATTTTGTTTTTTTAAACCAAGTTAAACATAATTTTATTGTTGCTTTTCCCTCAAAAAAAAAAAAAAGAAAAAAAAACAGTTCCTAGTTTTGCTTGTTACTTTAATGATTTTCTTACTTTCAATTTTATTAATCTTGCCTTTGCTTTTCAGGATTTCCAATTTGGTGTTTAGCTGGAGATTAAAATTTTTTTTAGTTGCATATCCAATTTATTGATCTACTCTTTTTCCATTTTATTGATATGAGATATAAGATAAATTTTCCCCCAAGACTACTATTGTCTCATTGCTGTCATTCTCTTTAATGAAATTATTATTTCTTTTTTTTCTTTTTTTATTTATTAATACTTTTTATTTGCAAAACATATGTATGGGTAATTCTTCAACATAAGCCCTTACAAAGTTTTCTGTAACAAATTTTTCCCCCCTACTCCCCACCCCTCCCCTAGATGGCAGGATATCCACTACATGTTAATTATGTCAAAATACCTGACAAATCAAAAATATGTATACTTATTTCCACACATCATTTTTGTGCAGGAGACATCGTATCTGTAAGAAAGAATAATCAAATAAAGGAAATACAATGCAAGCAAACATCAATAGAGAGCATGAAAATGATATGTTGTGGTCCACATTTCACATTCCTCTCTCTGGGTGTATATGGCTTTCTTCACTGAACAATTGGAACTGGTTTGAAGCATTTCATTGTTGAAGAGAGTCATGTCCATCAGAACTGATCATCATATAGTATTGTTGTTGCCGTGAATAATGATCTCCTGGTTCTGCTCACTTCACTCAGCATCAGTTCATGCAAGTCTCTCCAGGCCTCTCTGAAATCATCTTCCTGGTCGTTTCTTACAGAACAATAATATTCCATAACGTTCATATACCATAATTTATTCAGCCACTCTCCAATTGATGGGCATCCTTTCAGTTTCCAGTTTCTAGCCACTACAAAAAGAGCTGCCACAAACATTCTTGCACATGTGGGGCCCTTTCCTTCCTTTATGATTTCTTTGGGATATAAGCCCAATAGAAACACTGCTGGGTCAAAGGGTATGCACAGTTTGATAACTTTTTGAGCATAGCTTCAAATTGCTCTCCAGAATGGCTGGATCCGTTCACAGTTCCACCAACAATGCATCAGTGTCCCAGTCTTCCCACATCCCCTCCAATACCTGTCATTATCCTTTCCTGTCATTTTAGCTAATCTGACAGGTGTGTAGTGGTATCTCAGAGTTGTCTTAATTTGCATTTCTCTGATCAATAGTGATTTGGAGCACCTTTTCATAAGACTATAAATAGTTTTGATTTCATCATCTGAAAATTGTCTGTTCATATCTTTTGACCATTTATCAATTGGAGAATGGCTTGAATTCTTATAAATATGAGACAATTCTCTATATATCTTAGAGATGAGACCTTTATCAGAACCCTTAAATGTAAAGATGATTTCCCAATTTGATGCTTCCCTCCTGATCTTGTTTGCATTAGTTTTGTTTGTACAGAAACTTTTTAACTTAATATAATCAAAATTATCTATCTGGTGTTCAATTAAGAGTTCCAGATCTTCTTCGGACATAAATTTATTCCATCTCCACAGGTCTGAGAGGTAAACTATCCTATGTTCCTCTAATTTGGTTATATCACTCTTTATATCTAGATCATGAACCCATTTAGATCTTATCTTGGTGTGTGGTGTTAGGTGTGGGTCCAGCCTTAATTTCTTCCACACTAGTTTCCAATTTTCCCAGAAGTTTTTGCCGAATAGTGAGTACTTATCCCAAAAGCTGGGGTCTTTGGGTTTATCAAACACTAAATTGCTATAGATATTGCCTAGATTGTCCTGATATCCTATCCTATACCACTGATTGACTGCTCTATTTCTCAGCCAGTACCAAATGGTTTTGATGACCGCTGCTTTATAATATAGTTTTAGATCTGGTACAGCAAGGCCACCTTCATCTGCCTTTTTTTTAAATGAAATTATTATTTCCATGATTTATTCTTACTCATTCTTTAGGATTAATTAGTTTCCAATTCATTTTAATCTATATTTCCACAGATCTTTATTGAATATAATTTTTGTTACATTATGATCTGCAAAATATGCATTAGTTTTTTTCGTTTGATTATGAGGTTTTTATGCCCTAATATATGGTCATTTTTTGTGAAGGAGTCATGTATTCTTGAGAAAAAGGTATAATCCTTTCTATTCCCATTCAGATTTCTCCAGAGGTCTATCATATTTAACTTTTCTAAAATTCTGTACATTTGCTTAACTTCCTTCTTGATAATTTTTTTGTTAGGCTTATCCACCAGTACTAAAAGGGGCAAGCTGAGGTGCACTTGCTACACATAGATTTAGCACTGAAATCACCTCACTTTCTTTGGTACCTTTTAGCAAAATGTAATTTCCCCACTTATCAATTTTAATTAGGCTTTTTTTGCTCTTGTTTTGTCGGAGATCATGATTTGTATCCCTTCTTTTTTTTTAACTTCACTGAAGCATAACAGATTATCCTCAGTCCTTTATCTTTACTTTGTGCCTGCTTCAAATGTTTCTTATAAAATATTATGTGCTTTGGGACCTGCTTCTGGTCATGTGGAAATGATGGAATTCTAGCTGAGCTATTTAAAAATCCTAAAAGTGGGGCAGCTAGGTGGCGCAGTGGTTAGAGCACCAGCCCTGAAGTCAGGAGGGCCTGAGTTCAAATCTGGTCTCAGACACTTCCTAGCTGTGTGACCCTGGGCAAGTCACTTAACCCCAATTGCCTCAGCAAAAAAAAAGCAAAAAAAAAAAAAATCCTAAAAGTGCTGTATTCAATATGGCAGAAAATTAGGAAAACTCAACAGTGGCCACTGGATTGTAAAAGATCAGTTTATGTCCCAATCCTCTTTTAAAGAAGGGAAATGACAAAGAATGTTCAAATAACTGCCCTATTTCTGATTAATAATGTATATTGGGTGCCTTAAATTTTTTGTCTCTTTTTATGGGGGTTCTAGGTATGAACCAATAGCAAAAATTGTCCAGGAAGGGTGGAGTTATGGACACAATGGGTATAAGAATAGATCACCTTTGATTAAAAGCAGGTTCCCTTAGCTCTTAACCTCACCCAAGTTATTTATCTGGATACATAGCAGAAACATCCGTTGGGTTGAAAGAGTAATCTTAATGTCCATAACCCCTATGGTAACCCAGAAGACATCTCTTAAAGTCAAACATGACTATACTCGGCTTAGAAACAAAATGTAAAATCTTTTTCTGAAATGCTATTCACAACAATGCCAAAACACTTTTCAAACATTTCAGTCTTATGTATATGAAGACACCAGGCACAAAACCAGAATGACTTATCGATGATCATTCAAAGTAAAATGAACTTTGAAGTATGTGTGTGAGGGGGACAGTTAGGCATATTAAAGTGGCTGGGCTCCTTCCAGTGCCAATCATCCAAAGTGCCAGAAATGCAAACTGGCATGAGTCTCAGAGTCCCCCACTTTAAAATAGGGTCGGACTGGATGGCTGCGGGGTGTCGTTTCCAACTCCAGATCTAGGATCCTAACTAGGAAAAGAAGTGACCCACACAGAGTGCCAGATAAACTCCCTCCCCACACTACTGGATGAGTTGGCAAAGGCCAACTCCGTGGCCACTCCGTGACGTGGCGGGCAGAGTCCTCTCACTCCGCCTCCTGATCCACGCGTGACGCACAGGGATAGGGCGAGGCAGTCAAGGCAGGTGAAGAAGACCCCGGCGCCACCTCCCGCTTGGATCCCAGCCCACTAGGAGGAAGTGCCACGTGTACGTCGCGCGCCTGCGCGGCCAGGCAGTTGACAGGCACTTCCGGCGAGGGCCTCCCTTCTCCCAGGTCCCCTTCCCCGCCTCCTCTTCCTCTACTTTTCCGTCCCCTTCCCTCCCCCTAGTCCTTCCCTAATCCCCCAAGCCCGCTCCCCTCTCCTACTGAGCTGGCTCCGGGGTCGGGAGGCTGCGATTCGCATGACGAGAGACTGAAGGCGTTGCCACCGACCGCCCGCCTGTCTGCTCGCGGACTTTCATCTCCGGGTCCTCAGAGACGGCTCGACCCGGCCCCGCTGGAGCAACTCGCGCGGACGCCATGGCCCAGCCGGGGAGGCTCGGTGCCAGTTCTCCGGCCCAGAATGGAGCAGTCTCCGCCGCGGGGACACCCTACAGCAACGGTGAGTGCTTTGGCCCTGGCCTGGGGAGAGCGGAGGATTCACGGTCCGGGATGGCACTGCCTCCTTCCGCTTGTGCCCTGGGCCCGGGCTCCGGGTTGTGTCTGCAGCTGGACGCCCCGCGGACTGTCTCTGAATGTCGAGGGCCCACCTGAGGAAAGAGCCTCTCCCCTGTGGGAGACTGACACGGAAAAGTCCTGCATGGAGCAGAGATTTGGACCCTGAGGGATTTCAGAACCATAATTTTAAAATTTCTGAGAACTTTATCCCGGGCCACAAAGCGTGGAATTCGAAGAATGTTTCTCCAGTATAGTACCCCAAAAAGCGAAGAATGTTTCTCCAGTATAGTACCCCAAAACGCTATTAGGTATAGTCCCGAGGCAGACGTCGCAACTAACGCCCCTTTCCATTCCCGGAAGCACTCCCTCCCCACTCCCACCCTCACCTGGGGAATGTGCCTGTCTTGGGGCAAATCCTTATCTTCTTAACTTTACCTCCAGGGACTCCCTTCTCTGATTCCCTTCCCCACCTCTAGTTGTTAGCGCTTTCTTCAGATAATTGCAAACATTCGGAATGAAAAATTTGCTTACTCTGACCACTTGTAGCTTTTCTTTAAGAAACTCATAGGGTAATACATAGTCGAGGCACACCTTGTTTATACTTTTAAGAACTTGGCTAGAATTAATAGCATTATTGGATTAACTTTTGGAAGAAACTTTTGAGATTGTTTTTGGAAAAACAGGTCAAGAAAGGTTTCAATTTGTCTATTGAGTAAACTTCAGTTTTTTTTTTCAGTTCAGTTATACAAATATTTAAGTGCCTACTATTTCTAAGGCATTATGCTAGGCTATGCTTGTTTTCTTAGGTAGAGGAGGAGATACCTATAGTTTCAGTTATTTCATTTGTATATTGTACTCTAGTTATGGAAATTTTATCCCAAAAGATGTGCAATTTGTAGTTGCCCGGGGCTTTGAGAGATTTGGGGAAAGATTTCACACTTTGAATCCAATCCTTACTGATTTAATGCTCCTATGTCTCAGCATTGCAGGATACGGAGACAAAAATGAAAGTTCCTAGTGGTCCAGGAGCTTACTTTCTGAAATTACTCTCTTTAAAGTTACCTATGTTTTCTTAATTGCCATGTCTGAAGGTCTTTTCTGTTGTAAAACAGAATCTCTTTTCTCTATTTGACAGTTAACTATCCTCTTCTGATGTGGAACTAGGGAGAGAGAAGTCCAGAATAATACAGGGTTTAAGAACCTGGATGATTGGAAGGATGGTAGTTTGGCACTGACAAGGCCAATTCTTGGCATTTTTGTCTTCATATCTTTTATATCCGACTTCCTTTCTCACTCACATATCACCATAGTTAACCTTGCTTTGTATCACCTTACCTAGATTATTGCAACAGATGCTAATTGGTCAACCTGCCATCCTCTTATCAGTACACTCTGCACTTTGATGCCAAAATAATTTTTTCTTAAGTGCAGAACTGGTCAGGAGTCTCTCATAATCAATTTCCTTGGCTTCTTATTACCTCTTGGATCAAATACAAATCCTTGTGCTTATCTTTCAAATCTTACATAATTTGGCTTCAATCTATCTTTACAGCTTCATTGTACATTATTCTCCTTCCTACTCTCCTAGATCCAGTCCCATTTGGACTTATGATTCTTCAACATGGAGATGGCCTTTGGAGTTTGGAATTAGTTACCATTTCCTATGCCTGGAATATACTGTGGCACCATCATCTTTTTGCAGATCCTGAAATCACTTTAGTACTTGAAGCCTTTCCTCATTCTGATTTCACAACTGCTAGTGCCTTCCCTTCCAAACTAACTTGTATTGAGCAGCTTTATTTATATTTATGTTTTTTCACTTTATATTTATCTCATTTTTATGTATATTTATTGCCCATTTCATTGGGAAGTAAACTCGCTCCCCTGTTTTATTCATTGTACTTGCATACCCAGAGCATAATGCCTAGAACTTAGTGGGTGCTTAGTACTTGCTGATGGATTAATATTACTTAGAAAATATAGTAAGGGCACGCTAGTTCCTATGAAAATCAACATCAAAGAAGTAAAGAATCCTCTCTAGAGGTACTACTTAACTCTCTCTTTTTTTTTTTTTTTGCTGAGGCAGTTGAGGTTAAGTGACTTGCCCAGGATCACACAGCCAGGAAGTATTAAGTGTCTGAGACCAGATTTGAACTGGGGTCCTCCTGACTTCAGGGCTAGTGCTCTATCTACTAGTAGTGCCACCTACCTACCCCTATACTGCTTAACTTTTGAATAACTTGGAAAGATTGAGAGACAGTTGGTAGTAGCAAGTTTGGAGAATAATTACAATCAACTCTGTGACCCTGCTGCTTGAAACATATATATGTGGAACTATGAGTTTGAAAGGTTTATCGTTTGCAATGGGTGTGTCTTGTACTTTCATAGCTTGTCTTGGATTGTCAAAATTGACTTCAAATGTGACTTGCCAAATTGTGTACTTGAGAAGAAGCCAGTTGATAATTCCTTTCTAATTTACCAGTTGATCATTGATTGGTATTTGAACTGTTTAATATGTTGTTTGGAAAAAATTCAATAGATTTAGTATGCTATTTTTGGACTTTGTGTTCTCTGATTAAAAGGGAATTTAGTATTTTAATGTAAGATGGTATTTGAAGAATTCACTTATAGCTATGATTTTATCACAATTTGTAGTAATGTATAATTGTAATATATTTTGCAATAATATACAATTTGTTTTTACATTGTAAGTAATACCATGACATTTACCACAGAAATAAATGTTCCTTTTGTGTGCAAGGGCAGTGAGTAGGCAAAAGCAAGACTAAGTGAAAGAAAAGGCAAGCAGCATCTTGAACTAAATTGAACAATATATTCATTACTTTAAACTAAGGAAAACAAAGTTTATGTAAATTGAGTTTATCTCCAGGCTATTTAACAAGTTCCATAAGTGAAGTTGGAATAATTTAAAGGCACTTTAAGTATCTCAAGGTTCAAAAATGATAGACTTCACAATATATGGAAAAACTTGTTGCCTTATAATCTATAATTACAATGACAAGAAGCAAAATCTGTAAGAACATTTTTAAACTTTAAAAATGCAAAACTATAACCATAATTATTTCAAAAGAATTTTTAAAATGATTTAGTGATGGAAGTATGAGCCTTCATGAGATTATAATTGAAATATATTGGATCATTTTAGTACCTAACTCTCTCACTTGACAGTGAAGATAATAGTTTCTTTTGTTAGTGAAGGTTTCTAACCATAGTGCAGAAAAGACCTTTCTTTAGATAAGGAAAAAATGGACCGATTTGACTTTGATTGTCAGTTATGTTCACTTCCAACTCTTAAACATTTACTAGGTAAGAATTATGAAAACTCCATATTTCAAAGTATGTATGTCTCTGTGTCTTTATGAGGCAAATGGTGCAGGTACTTTGAAGGTGAAGGAAACTGAGGTGCCCAGTGGATCAGACATGAGACAAAGGATTCCCAGGGCACTGTCCTCTACTGGGATACTGTCCTTTCTATGTACTAGTCTTCCCTATTTAAAAACAAACAAACAAACCTATATAGTTTTGAAATAACACAGGTTATCCGTAGGTTGTATAGAAAGGTTTTATTAGAGTGTATGGCTACATGCGTATATACTTTCTAAATTCCAATTATAAGACTTCTTAATTTCTTTTTGACCTGTTAAACACTGTTCACTGTTGAATGACATCGATGCTGCTCTGTTGAGCATTTGAACAAATTAATGAGTTGTTAGGACATATCTCTTCTATTAATATGGAGATCCTTTTTTTGTATAACTGAAGAAAGTATGAGTTGAGTTGATGATTTAAATCTTGATCAACTTAGTCTGTATAATTTTCTCATTTGATTTAGATCTTAATTCTCACTAATTGTATAATTTTTTCTTTTTTTTCTTTTTGGTCATTCAAAGAATTCTTTGTCAGCAGTAAAGCTACTACTCTTGACAGTCTAAATAGATTTGCTTTTGTTAAAATGTAGAGTGCTTATTTCTATCATTCTATGGCGTTTCTATCATCTCTTGATAGAAAGAATTGAAAGTAATTAGGACCAAAACATGAAATGAATAAAAGTTGACCCTTGCATTGTGCTAAACATCTTAATGTCTCCTATAAATGGCACCATCATCCTTATTTTAAAAAAAAGCCAACATTTATCCTTAAATTCCAACTTTTATTCAGAAACCAGTGTCCTTTCTTCCTTACTCTTTTTACTATTTTGTTGATATTCTTTAATTTTCCTTAATACAATATTTCTGCCTTCATACTTCATGGATCTGTTACTAGTTCCTGAAATCAACTTATGTTTTGCATTCTTAACATACATTATTTTCTTCTTTTAGATCGTTTCCTATTTGTATTTTGAGAATAAATATGCTGAAAGATTGTCCTGGAAGACATTTGATTTACATTTTGATGTCTTTGTGATTGTTCAGAACACTTTCAGAAGGAATATAATTTTGTCATTAAAATTGTTACTAAAATTTAATCCTTTTTACTTGAAGTGAAATGTAGAATTGAAGTTGCCACTCTTATGCACAGAAAGACTACTGTAAAATATGAATGATTATATGAATTAATTGCAGTAATAACTAGCATTTTTGTAGTACTTTAAGTTTTATAAAGTGCTTAAAAAGTATCATTTGATTATTAGATCAACTCCGAGGTAGGTGCTATAATTCACATTTTATAGCTGAAGAAACTGAGGCTAAAGTTAAGTGACTTGCCCAGGATCACACAAGTACTTGAGTCCAGATTTGAACTGATATCTTCCTGATTCCAGGTCTAGTATTATAGTTGTCCATAGTGGTACTATCTGTCTGCTTCTTGCTTCTTAGCTATTTGGGATATAATATATGGGGAAAAAAATCCTATCCCAGTAAACTATAAATCCCATGCCTAAACCAAAAAATGTTTAAAGACTAGAGGAAAAACAAATTAGCCCAGCATTCCAAGATTTGCAAAGAAAATTTAAAAGCTGGTTGCATTCTAGATGTTTTAGTTAATCATGATGAGTCATTTTGTATTTCATAGTTTCTGCCCTTAGTGCCATATAAATGCCCTTTCCTCTTCCCTTGCTGATTTTTTACTTCTAACCTACTGTGAGTTTAAGAGCCACATTTCCAAGTTTATTAGACTTATGTGTAAAGTACCTTTGGATGTTGATGATTTGTTGTCCTTTTTTGTGAGAATGATACGTATTAGTGCATGAATTTTATGACTATTCTTCTGGGCAATCCAGTAATCACTTCTATTTGGATAATGTGCCCAATCAGAAGTAAGCAAAAAAAAAAAATCTTTGAGCAGCCCAAATAACGTTTCATAATCAAAATATCTCATTGCATTTAAACTTGAGTTCTATAACTATGTCACTAAGAGGTAGTATATTTTTGCCTTTTGTAATTTTATTCCAATTAGAGACTAAAAAGCTGTTATCTGAGATTATCCTTTCTTCAGTTCTTGAACTGTAAAACAGAGTTGTAGATGGATAAAAGAAATATCTTTATTGTTGGGAAGATACTTTCAGAGATGCAGTTTCAAGGCCTACATCTAAACTGACATAAATATGTTTATTTTAAATTTAAAAAACCTTTAAAAATCTTCATAATATTCAACCTATAAATGTTTAGATTTTAGGGATATTAAAATTATTATATTGAAGTTTGTGCCATTTTTATAAAAAAACTTAATATAAAATATGAAAACTTATCTTTTTTTACAAAAATGTATTACATTTGATTTTTTTCTTTTTTCTTACCTGAAGGTCCTGTGCAAAACCCATTAATGCATTCACAAGTTTCAGTGAGTCAAGGATACAATCCTCCGTTTCCAGAATCTTACCCTCATCAGATACCAGCAAAGACTGCTTTGAATCCAGCCTCTGGACCATATAATTATGGTGGTTCTCAGACTGTTTCTTCATTAAATAGTTATCAGGGACCTGGGCAGACTCTTAATAGACTTCCCTTGGAACCTAATCCAGTGACACCTTTGCAGAATACTATCCCTGTTTCCAGAATGCCACTACTGCCTTCTTCTCAAACCCCAGCTGCTGTATCAGCATCTTCTGATAGTTTTCTTTATGGACCTAACCCTTCATCATCTTCAAAGTGGCACCCACAAATGGGATTGAAAACAAATCACTTTGTTCCTGTATCAACTCAACCATCCTTATCAGGAAGTACAAATCTGTCAAGAAATAATCAGTATGCTTCTCTTGGAGCTCCTTCTCTTCAAAACAACTACATGAAAACAGGTAGTTCTTATAGATGCATTTTGGCTTTTTAAAAGTGAAAATATTTTTAGGATTGTTCAAATTCAAATTCTTATTAAAACTGCAAAAAATTGTAGATAATTGTTTTTCATAGTAATTAGTGACAGTCAAAACTATCTAAGGGACTAATTTATATCAAGTAATTGAGAAAATTCTACTAAACAGTTAACTGTGCAATACCTTTTTTCTCTCTAGGTTATTTTTAATCTATATTGCTTTTCTGACATTAACATATCCTTAAAATGGGCAGGCTAGAATAGACCTAATTTTGAATTTTTGGGGAAATTGGCAATTTCCTTTGCCTTTTCCCTTCATTTTTATCATTTCAAGGACATTGAGAACAATGCCTAGTTTTTTCTTTTTTGTTTGTTTTGTTTTATTTTATTTTTAAGGCAGTGAGTTAGACAAGGGATTTTAGTTACTAATATTTATTTCCTGAATATTACCTAAGATCATCTCGTTTTCCCTTTTATTTGGGGGTTGAATGTATTAAAGTAGATCTTTTCAGGGGGCAGCTAGGTGGGGGGGCAGCTAGGTGGCACAGTGGATAGAGCACCAGCCCTGAAGTCAGGAGGACCTGAGTTCAAATCTGGTCTCAGACACTTAACATTCCCTAGCTGTGTGACCCTGGGCAAGTCACTTAACCCTAATTGCCTCAGCAAAAAGCAAAAAAAAAAAAAAATAAAGTAGATCTTTTCATCCTTTTATATTCATTTTATCTTTTTCCTCTCATTTTTAAGTGATTGTTTCTGTCACTGTCTATCTTTCTATCTCTGTTTCTGTCTCTCCACTGCCTCATCTCTATCTCTCTTCTTTTTTTATTCCCACTTGAAACTTTCTTCAAGTTTCAAAAAAAAAAGTGATACTTAAAATACTTTAAAAACACCTTAAGTTTTCAAATTGCTATATGTTTGGACTTCATAGTGATAGCCCTCTAACATAGGTGCTGCAAATGCCTACATTATTTGAGAAATTATTATTTGAAATTGAGACTCAGAGAAGTCTGTTAGCAGTGGAATCTGAACCTTCATCCTGACTTCCATGTACTGCAAATCTTACCTGCAATTACTAATTGCCTTAGTTATGCTTCAGGACTTTTCTGCTATGTTATATTTTGGGAATAAGAAAGATGGGAGTTCATGAAGAAACATGTACTTAACACTTGCTGTATGCCATCCACTATGTTACATCAGAAATAAAAGATGTATAAGATATAGAATTATTGCCTCATGGAACTTAATCTTTTAAGAGAGAAGCCATTTACATTTCACCTTTAAGGATGGCTGTTTGCATTTTTTGCAATAACATAATTAAAAACTAACTGGCAGCTCAGGGGAGAAATACTTCTATTTAAATGTATCATTAAAATCTTCATAGGAGATTCGGCATTTCTGCCAAACATTCCAGAGAGGGAAAACAATATGAGCAGAATTTATGAAGGTGAGAAGCATTGAATGTGTTTTAAAAAGGACAACAGTAATCCAGTTTGTTTAGGATAAATAATGAAAAGTAATGGGAGATATAGCTGAAAAGGTAAATTAGGGCAAGACTGTGAAGGATGTTGATTGTTTTAGGGAGCAATTCCAATAGGAAACAGGTAAGTTATTAAAACTTTCTGAGCAGAGAATGTTATTAATACAGATTTGAATGGGAACAGAGCTGAAATAACAATAGGAAAATATTTGTCGTGTTGACATCTTGTAGATGATCAGTAATTATAAATGAATAGTGGGTAAAATTTACATGCACACTAAAATATGTAAGATCTGGGGAAAGATGAAGTGAATAAAATAGTTCTTTAAATGATTGTTAGAATTTAAAATATCTTTTCTAAAAATTTTTTTTCTCATGATATTTAATTTCCACAAAATGTTAAGTTCTTGGATACCCAGATTCTTACTCTGTCTTCCTAAGTGAGAATTCATTTTGAATGTGGGAGAAAGAACTTAGTTAACTATACTTCCCTTATTCATATCTAAACACAAGAAGGGGCAAGCTGAGCAGTGCAGTCCTGCCTGGAGCCCTTGTCTAATGGCTGACAGCTAAGGAACAGTTTCTCAAGTTTCACTGAAAATTGTTAAAGGAAGAATGGGTTGTGCAGCTCTAAATACATTAGTTACTTTGAAATGAGCATCAGCATGAGTGATTTCCCCTGGAGGGGGGAAATGATGTGACTGGCTATTTATAATCATTAGCTTCATTTTAGTCCTAAAACATTGTATCTAAAAAATACCAATGATCAAAACAGTATCCTCATTGTGTTACATTTCAAATGTCTTCCAACTCTTCATGTAGAAGTATTAAATTTCCTTCTACTGCTATATCCTTTCTGCCTTGAGAATAAATTATGATTAGCATGTTCAAACAAAATTAGTTTGAGGTAGTTAAGTTGAAAAGATTAATAATTTTTTGCACTCCACTTCTGACTCCCATACAGATAAAGATTCCCTATTTCACTATTTTAAAAAGCTACAATAAGTGCCTAGTTCCTCTCTTCTGTTAGAGCAGAATTCTGATGGAGCACCATCATTATTTTCCTGTATAGAACAGTAACTTTTTTTTGGTTCTGTGCTAGTTTAGCCATTGTTTTGTGTCTCTCCCACCCTCCTCGAGGAAATTGGGGTTAAGTGACTTGCCCAGGGTCACACAGCTAGGAAGTGTTAAGTATCTGAGACCAGATTTGAACTTAGTCCTCCTGACTTCAGGGCTGGTGCTATCCACTATCCACCTAGCTCTGCTGTTTAGCCATTGTTTTATCCCCAGCCTCTGAAGAGTGATGAAAATGCTAATGTCTAGCTAGATCAAGTGTCTTGTCCAAAGTAATAAATTGGATGGAAAAATAATTCTAAATTTGATTATTGATAAGGTCAGAATTTTTCTTATACAACAAAGCTTCTTAAGCTGTGGATTTTAACCTCATGTGGGGTTATATAACTAAATGTGAGAGTTGTGAAATTGTGATTCATTATCAGTAAATGTTTGGTGAGGATCAACCTTAGTAAGTTTGGAGAGACTCATAATCGATTTGATAACAAAATGATGCAATTTTTTTTTACCTGTACTAACTCTTAAAGGTTATTAAATCAAAAAGGTTATATTTTTTGTTCTTGGAGGGACATTGGACTAGACATGAGGTTAACTTTTTGTGGGTCATGTGACCCTTTGGAATCTGGTAAAATTTATAAACAGAGTGTTTTTAAATGCATAAAATGTAATACTAAAAGAATTACAGTTAGTGAAAAATTTTTTTTTAGGAAAGCAAAGTTCACAGACTTTAAGAATCCTCTTCCGTCATATTTTAAACATCAAAGTAATGGTTCTTATCTGTTCATTTCTTGCTGCCAAATCACATTATAGCCATTTCTCAGAAACTTCTACAAGCAATGTTTAGTTATGTAGCCTCATGGTATTTTAAAGTTTCTGTTAATTACTAAAGTTTCTATTGTCACTTTATATGAACTTTGAACTTTTCACTTTGCACTGTGTTAAAGGACCTATTAGTATATGTCCATATCAATTTGTAAGGCAACTGAATGAGAATCTAATGTTGGTTTTTTAAAAAGCATGCCAGTGTTGATATTTTAACTCACTGGCTTAAAAGGAAATGATATGCTAGTAGAAGTACCACTGAGTAGAGATATTTAGCAAGCTTTCATTGACAATCATTTTTAAGAATATTTATGTTCTTTAGTTTATTTTATTTTCAGAAATGGATTCAACTTTTTCTTAGGATATGTGTTCAACAAGTCAAGTAAATTTGTTCTGGGACGAAATTAAATTTAAAAAAACCCTTTTTTATCAGTTACTTTTGACAGTTTCTTTTTTAAAAAATAGTATCTTGTAGTTCAAATAAATAGTGTTCACTAGTAACTAGATTGAAAAGCATTTTAGGATAAATTAGTTTAATCTGTCATTTTAATTGTTAGTATTTAATTGAGAATACTAAAGTTTTTTGGTGGGCAAGCCCTTGTGCAGCTTTTTTTTTTTTTTTTTTTTTTAGTGTAGATAATCTTTTGTATGTTTCAGAATGGACCTCAAAAATAGAGTTTTAAAATCCTTGATTCCCAGAGGATAGCTGCTATCAATGGACTACTTGATGGGTTGGACAGGATGGAGAGAACAATAAGGACTTTTATTTGTACCTACTATATATCAGGAACTATGCTAAGTGCTTTTTAGAAATAACAGTGAGGTAGGCACTATTATTCCCATTTTACAATTGAATCTGAGGCAAATAGAGGTTAAGTGATTTGCTCAGTGTCACACAGCTTTTAAGTAGCTGAAACTGGATTTGAACTTGTTTCTTGATTCCAGTCCTAGCTCTCACTAACTGCCTAAATGACCTTCCAAGATCTTTTTTTAAAATTCTATGATTCAGAGTAATACATTGCTTCTTGATTTCTAAGGCCAATGAATATACATAAGCAGCAAAAGAAGGAAGATGAAGAAGTTGATAAATCTGTCTGTCCTCAAATGTTTATTAAATGCCAACTGTGTGCCAGGTACTGGGGATATAAAGAAAGACTGACTCCCTCTAAAAAAACAAAACTGTTCCCAAAGATCTCACAGGCAAATGAGATGAGACAACATGCAAACAACTACATACAAATAAGATATATATATGTATATATATATATATATAATATAAGTTGTCTTTGATTTTAGAAGGAAGATGCTAAGATTAAAAAAAAACAAAGAAAAACTTCTTGCAGAAGGTACAGCTTTAGTTGAGACTTGCAAAAAGTCAAGGCAGGAGGAGAAGATGAAGAGGAGGGGAGAAGTCCAGGCATAGGTATCAGACAGTAAAAATTGGGAGATGCAGTGTCTTGTTTGAGGAGCAACTGGAAGCTAGTGTCATTGGATATCAGAGTATGTGGGGAAGTATAAAGTATAAGACTGGAAATGTTAAAAGGGATTAGGTTATGAAATATTTAAAAAACCAAACAGGATTTTATATTTGATCTTGGAAGTAAGAAGGAGGTATTGGAACTTATTGAATTGGGGAGGTGGAGGAGCATTTTCATGTTCAGACCTATGATTAAGGAACATCTGCTGAGTCTAGGGGACTTATTGGAGTGGAGAGATATTTGAGGCAGGGAGACCAATGAAAAGACTGTTTCAATAGTCTAGTAATGAGGTATTGAGGACCTGTATTGAGGGCAGTATTAGAGGAGAAACATAGAAATGTAATAAAGATAAGAACAATTAGCTTTGGCTACTGATTGGTCACACAGCAGTGAGAAGATGTGGAAGGCATCTGGATTATGATAACTGAAAGGATAATGATATTCATGACAGGTATAAGAAAATTAGAGAGGAGGGCTTGGGGGACAAGGTGTTTGGATGTGTTGAGTTTAAGATATCTGTGAGACATCTAGTTGTGACAAGTAAGCAATTGGAGATCAGGAAAGAGATTAGGTGTTTTCAAACACATCTGAGAGTCTTCTGTATAGATGTGATTGAATTCATTAGAACTGATGAGATCAGTTAGCAAAGTAGTAGAAGAAGAGACAAGGGTGATCAAATGGTATCAGAGGCTGCAGAGAGGTCAAGAATTGAAGACTGAGAAAAAAGCTGTCAGGATTTGGCAATTCAGAAATCATTGCTAACTTTGTAAAGATCTATTTCAATTGAATGATGAGGTCCGAAATCATTCTATTTTTGGTTTGTTTTTGTTAAAAGTTTGCATTTATTTAGTGATTGCCAAACTACCATATATATGAATATACATGTGTGTATTATCTCATTTTTTCTCTTCAATAGAATGTTATTTTTCTTTCTTTTTTTTTTTTATTAAAGCTTTTTATTTGTATAACATATGTATGGGTAGTTCCCCAGCATTGATCTTTACAAAGCTTTCCATTACAACTTTTACCCCCAGTCCCCTCCCTTCCCCTAGATGGCAGGAAGTCCTACATGTTAATTATGTTAAAATACTTGACAAGTTGTGCAAGAAAAATCCTATCTACAAGAGAAAAAAGAATCAGAGAAAGGCAACACAATGCAAGCAAACATCAATAGAGAGCATGAAAATGTTATGTTGTGGTCCATATTTCATATCCCTCTCTCAGGGTGTATGTAGTTTTCTTCAGTGAACAATTGGAACTGGTTTGAGACAATTCTTTGTTGCAGAGAGCCATGTCCATCAGAATTAATCATCATGTAATATTGTTGCTGTGTATAATGATCTCCTGGTTCTGCTCGTTTCACTCAGCATCAGTTCATGCAAGTCTCTCCAGGCCTCTCTGAAATCGTCCTGCTGGTCGTTTCTTACAGAGCAATAATATTCCATAACATTCATATACCATAATTTATTTAGCCACTCTCCAATTGATGGGCATCCATTCATTTTCCAGTTTCTAGCCACTACAAAAAGGGCTGCCACAAACAGAATGTTATTTTTCAAAATACATACAAAGCTAGTTTTCAAAATTGATTTCAATAAGACTGTGTTCCAGATTTTGCCTCCTTCCCTCCCCCCTCCCCTCGACCCCAAGACAGCAAGCAATCTGACATAGGTTAAACATGTACAATCCTAAAGTTTTTCCATATTTGTCATGTTATGCAAGAAAAATCAGACCAAAAGGGGAAAAAAAGACAAAGAAAAAAGCAGACAACCAAAAGTAAAAAAAGTAAAAATGCTATATACTTCAATCCACATTCAGGCTTCATAGTTCTCTCTGCAGATGTCGATGGCATTTTCTATCCCAATTCTTTTGTTGAGAAGAACTAAGTCTATCACAGCTGATCATCACATAATCTTGCTGTAACTTTGTACAATGTTCTGGTTCTCACTTCAGTCAGCATCAATTCATGTAAGTCTTTCCAGGCTTTTCTGTTTATTTTTTTTTTTAATTAAAAGCTTTTTATTTACAAAACATGAGTGATTTTTCTACATTGATCTTTGCAAAATTTTTTTGTTGTTGTTCCAAGCTTTTCCACTCCTTCCCCCCAGCCCCCACCCCAGGTGACAGGTAATCTAATACATGCTAAATACATTAAATTATATGACAAATCCAATATATGTATACATATCTATACGGTTATCTTACTGCACAAGAAACTTCCGATCTAGAAAGAGAAAAAAAACAACCTAAGAAGGAAAACAAAATGCAGGGAAATATTCACAGAAAGCATTAAAATGCTGTGTTGTGGTTCACACTCAGTTCCCTCAGCCTCTCTCTGGATGTATATGACTATCTTCATCGCTGAACAATAGGAACTGGTTTGAATCACCTCATTGTTGAAG
>JAJPUD010002854.1:193117-209012 GCA_023553655.1 Myrmecobius fasciatus
TAGTCAAACTTATCTATTTTGTGATTAATGATGACCTCTAGTTCTTCTTTGGTCACAAATTCCTTCCCCCTCCACAGATCTGAGAGGTAAACCATCCTACATTGTTCTAATTTGTTTATAATATCATTCTTTATGCCTAGATCATGAATCCATTTTGACCTTATCTTGGTATATGGTGTTAGGTGTGGGTCAATGCCTAATTTCTTCCAGACTAGTTTCCAATTATCCCAGCAGTTTTTGTCAAATAGTGAGTTTTTATCCCAAAAACTGGGGTCTTTGGGTTTATCAAACACTAGATTACAATTGTCATTGAGTCCAGTTATTTTTAACCCTCTTTTTTCAACACTGACCTGTTGTGTACTTTTTATGTTACTCTACGTTTTAAAGACCACAAGACATGGAATGTTCTTTTTCTAAACTTTGACTACTGAATCTTTGATTCAGTAGGTGTGGGTATTTTCAGCAGTACATATCTGAGTCCTTTTGCCATTTCTACCTAGCCTTTGAGAAATTTTTTGGCTAGTAAAATTAATCATTCTGTATTTTGCCTATTGATTAGCGTAGCCTCTTGAAATTTAGCAAGACTAGTCCAAGACATGTAAATTTTATCATCATGCCTCTACTTGAAGCCCTTCCCAATAGTATCACCTGTCATCACTCTTGTGTATCCAAGGTCAATTCCACCCCATAGTGAGTGAAGTTACTCTTAAGTAGACAAAGTTGTGAATGTTCTATAGCTTGGTTTTGAACCTGGGGGTTTATGAAAATGTAATAGAATTATGCCATTGCTACAAATAAATAGATTATAGGAATTTAGAGTTGGAAAAGATCTTAGAAATTTGGCTTTCACTTTTACAGATAAGGAAACTGAGGACCAGAAAGTTTAAATGATTTGCACAGGGGCAGCTAGGTGGCGCAGTGGTTAGAGCACCAGCCCTGAAGTCAGGAAGACCTGAGTTCAAATCTGGTCTCAGACACAACATTCCCTAGCTGTGTGACTCTGGGCAAGTCACTTAACCCCAATTGCCTCAGCAAAAAGCAAAAAAAAATAAAAAAATAAATAAATAAATAAATAAAAAATAAATGATTTGCACAAAGTCACAAATGTAGAAAAAGACAGAACTGAGTTTGAAAGGAGGTCTTCTGAATAAAAACTAGGCTATTTTCTACTATGCTAGATGTTAGTGTGTGTCCTCTATATTAAGTGGGTAAGTTTGTTACATTTTTGTGACCAGGTGCATCTCAAGTTACTGTTTAAGGAGTCTTTCCTGAGTTGGTCATGGACCTTGCACCTTTGTTCTTTTTATTTATATTGCCAAAGATAATATGTGGATGCTGTCACAGATAAGAGAACTAAATGGAAGTCAATAAGACTGATTGAACTTGTAGCTACTTTACAAGATTAATAATGAAATGATGTTTTGGATTAATCTCTTTTGTAGTTTCTGAGTAATTCCAAGAGTTAAATAAGCTATTGAAAGATTTTTTAATGTGAATACTTTGGTTACCTCATTCCGATAATTTAGTCTTTTATTATTTCTTACATAGAATTTTTGAATTTAATTATGCAGACTAATAGTGAATTAGAAAAGATTTCTGATCCACATACTGGATAAACCATTGATTGTCAGTGATAGGGAGAAAAAAATCAAATCTATTTGAGCCATATAGGTTGCTAAATAAGGAATAATATAGTTCTCCCTCTACACATCTAATGACTTTTGGGAGAAGGATATATGATTAACTTTCAAGTGGCGGTAGAGGGGTACAGTATTTTCTTGGTTTTGTTTTTAAGAACATTCTTTATATCAGTAATTGGTCATAAAAGAACATCTTAAAATCATACATTGACATTTTCTATCTTTATTTTACATAGGAGGAAAGTGATTTTCATGAGGTCACAAAGCTGCTACAGAGTATCTCACCTCAGACTAAAATTTTTTTTGGGGGGGGGTTTGGACATTTTGATTGAATTTTATTTTGTTATTTTTCCACATAGGCAAACCACAAAGATAGGTTCCATAGTCTTCAGCAGAGATTTAAAAAGTGATATTTTTCTATATCATAATTTTAATATAATAATTGCTCAATTGTCTAGGGCATACAATCTATTTTTCTAGCACATGTAAGTATGCACAATATATATTGCAAATTGAATTGAAAATGAACTGTCTCTGACTATTCAATTCAGATTGACTCAGCTTAAAAAAATGATCAGGAATTTACATTGATTTACATATCACCTAAATCTAGTTTTGCTTCTATGTCAGTACAAATTAAATTCATGTTTCTCTTATCAACTTTGAACACTGAGGAAGCAAAATAGTTGTGTTTCTTTTATTTTCTCTTCTCTCAGGTTATATTACTGAACTTAGCTTAGATTGCTCCTCAGATCTTGGTTCTTAAGTCCCACTTTTCACTTTACTAATTGCTATTTACTCTTCAGATAAAAGATGAGTGCAACTAAACACAGATCACAAGTTAGTGAGGTATCAATACCAATTTCATAAAACCATAAAATCTCAAAATTGAAAAGAACTGCAGAGGTAGTAATAAGTATCTGAGTTGGAATTCTTTTCAGTAGTTTGAACTTCAGCTTCCACTTGAAGCCCTTAGCTACTTTCTGATAGCCCTTTTAATTTATGAACAGCTCTAATCACATGATTGTGCTTGTATATTGAGACCAAAGAAAAAAATCAAATTATTCTTCCGTATGACAACCATTTAAATGTTTAGTTAGTTATGATGTTCTCCATTTCTGCAGTTCTTCTCTAGTCTAGACACCTTCAGCTATTTAGAGTGTTCCTTTCCAATGTCTCACTGTCTTGGTAATTCTAGAGATACTCCAAATTATTAGTCCTTTCTAATGTGATGCGTACAAGTCCTAGGTCTATTTCTTTTCCAATTTATTAAAAATTTTATTTTTTTTATGAATTTTATAAAATGATCATTTCCATATACAAAAGAATAAAAAAGAATACTGTATATGAAATCATGAATCTCCTGCATACAACTTCATTTAAAAAAAAAACAACCAAAAACAATCCATCCTACTTGTCTATGTATTTCTGAACTTCTACTTCCTTTCTGTATTTTAAAAATATCTTATTAAAACTTTCTTTTTTTTCCCCCAGCAGTGAGGTGGGAGGGAAAAGTAGTCCTTATTGGTATTACTGCTTCCTCACTCTCCCACCCATCTTGCTTCCTATAACTTTACAGGCATATATGTCAGTTATAGCTCTCTAATCCAGTACGTATGCAATTTATTTTTTTGAACCCAAATATAAGATTTTATTTACTTTATCGTATTTGCATTCAGTTAATTTATTCTAACATTGACATCTTTTTGGTTCCCAATCCTGTTTTCCAAACCGTTAGCTCTCATAATCTGCTTTATGTCATCTTCATATTTGATTAAGTATACCTTAATGCAAGTCATTTATTTTTTTTTAATTTTTTTAAAATTTTTTTTAGCTTATTTGCATAACATGTGTGGGTAATTCCATGCAAGTCATTTATAAAAACATTGGACAAGGACAAAACCATTAGGAGACAGTAATGAAAATCTTCATCTAGATATATTTATGTTAATCCATGAATTGGATCTATTTACTCAAACATCTTTAAAAACATTTAATTTAGATGTCTTCATCTTGTCCCCAGTGATACAGTGCAAGAAGATTCATATATATTATCTGCACTCAGTCTTCCTTAAGGTGTAGAAAAAATTCTATATGTAAGTTTCAAAATTTTTTGAGAACTATAGGCTAGAATAAAACATTTACATATACTCTATCATAAGTTAACTTCTTTTAATGACTAAGGGAAAATGACAAATTAAAAACCTGAGAGACAAACTCACAGGTCTGTTGTAGTTTATGGGAAAAACACTGGGAACTTTTTACATAGTTTTACATAGAATCTTGTTGACTCTAAACTGAATTGAAATAGTTTGGTAAGCTTTTTTCCTGCATTAGCAAAATCAGTTCAATGTTGACTTCTATCAAAAATATTTAACAGAGTTTTGATAAATTCAGAGAGTTGTTAATGAATTATAATTGAAAATAGATTAAACTATATAGGTACATAGAACTTGACTGACTACATAGATTTCATTCTGAATTGTAAGATGAATATACTTCAGATATACTTTAACTGCTTAAAGGTTTAATAAAATTTTCAAGATTAAATGATCAAGCTGGTCTTGAATGTAGAGGATTATATTCCTGTAATTTGTACTTGAAATTTAGAGAAAAGAGATGGTTTCAGATTTTATAAAGGAAAAATACTCCTTTTGATTTATATTTCTTTTGCAAGTGATGTGGAAAAACAACAACAATATTTCCATAGGTTCTGTGCCTCCACCAACAAATCAGCCTTTACCTACAATTTATCAGCCAACTCGAGCTCCACTTGGACCTCCTCCATCTGGAGGCCCACCTCCTGTAAGATTTTTGGATCCACAGAAGAAAACATCAAACAGTGTTCCACCCCAACCACAGGTTATCTCCGCTGTAAACCAAGAAGGTAAGCAAGTAAAAACAGAAATAACTATTTTTTTTTTTTAAATCAAGTCCTGAAGTAGCTTTCTGGTACTTTAATCTTACGTTAAAATTTTTGTGAAGTTTATGGAATAATAATACAAACTTATGCTTTTTTAGACTTCTTTAATTGACAGAATGTTTTCATATATTCATAAGGATGAATTTATTTTGATTTTTTTTTTTTTTTTTTTAGTTGACAGTTCATTAGTATATTTTCTACCATTATGCAACTTGTGTAGAATTACTGGGGGCAAAGACATTGTTTTCAAAATTACCCTGCTTAAAATGAACAGGATATCATTGTACATGGCAACTGCAGTAATATATGATGGTCAATTCTGATGTATGTGGCTCTCTTCAACAATGAGATGATTCAGATCAGTTCCAATGATCTTGTGATCAAAAGAGCCATCTACACCCAGAGAGAGAGGACTATGGTAACTGAGTGTGGTTCACAGCATAGCATTCTTAATCTTTTTATTTTCTGGTTTGATTTGATTTTTCTTGTACAGCAAGGTAATTATATAAATATTATCCATATATTGAATTTAACATTTCTGCCATGTTTTAACACATATTGGACTACTTGCCATCTAGGGGGAGTGGGGGACTGGAACACAAGATTATGCAAAGGTTAATGTTGCAGAATTATGCATATGGTGTCTTTTTTTTGCTGAGGCAATTGAGGTTAAGTGACTTGACCAGGGTCACACAGCTAGGGCATGTTAAGTGTCTGAGACCAAATTTGAACTCAGGTCCTCCTGACTTCAAGACTGGTGCTCTATCCACTGCGCCATCTAGCTGCCCCAATAAAAAGCTTTAATAAAAATAAATTTTTAAAAAATTTACCATGCTCAGTTGTTCCTTCTGGATTTCCTTTTGTTCTCTGCACACTTTTAAAAAATATTTATTGACTCTCTTTTTATTTTTTCTTTTGACATCATCATTGCTACCTTATGACTATAACCTTTCCCTCCAACCCTCATCAAAAAAAGAAATAAAACCTTTTAACAAATAAACATGGTCAGGCAAAACATTTGTACTAAAGCCATGTACATTTTGCAGCCTAAGCTTATAGTCACTTCCATGTTGCAGTGACTTAAGAGAAGAAGACTTTTTAGGATATTGTTATATTGTTTTTATTTTTATTAATGCAATCTTTTTTATTTCACTTGTTATTTCCAAAAAGACAAGAGAGGAAAAGTTCAATAAAACCTACCTGCAATTAATTTTAACTTTTCTTTACCTGTTTCCATAATCTGTAAAATGAGGGGGTTGTCCTTAGTGATTTCTAGTTCTTTTTTTTTTATTTTTTTTTATTTTAAGCTTTTTATTTGTATAACATATGTATGGGTAGTTCCCCAAGCTTGATCTTTACAAAGCTTTCCATTACAAATTTTACCCCCAGTCCCCTCCCCTCCCCTAGATGGCAGGAAGTCCACTACATGTTAATAATGTTGAAATGCTTGAGAAGTTATGCAAGAAAAATCCTATCTACAAGAAAAAAAAAGAATCAGAGAAAGGCAACACAATGCAAGCAAATGTCAATAGAGATCTAGAAAATGTTACGTTGTGGTCCATATTTCATGTCCCTCTTTCTGGGTGTATATGGTTTTCTTCAGTGAACAACTGGAACTGGTTTGAGACAATTCTTTATTGCAGAGAGCCATGTCCATCAGAATTGATCATCATGTAATACTGTTGTTGCTGTGTATGATGATCTCCTGGTTCTGCTCGTTTCACTCAGCATCAGTTCATGCAAGTCTCTCCAGGCCTCTCTGAAATCATCCTGCTGGTCGTTTCTTACAGAGCAATAATATTCCATAACATTCATATACCATAATTTATTCAACCACTCTCCAATTGATGGGCATCCCTTCAGTTTCCAGTTTCTAGCCACTACAAAAAGGGCTGCCACAAACATTCTGGCACATGTGGGTCCCTTTCCCTTCTCTAAGATCTCTTTGGGATATAGGCCCAGTAGAAACACTGCTGGATCAAAGGGTATGCACAGTTTGACAACTTTTTGAACATAGCTCCAAATTGCTCTCCAGAATGGTTGGATCCGTTCACAGTTCCACCAACAATGTATTAGTGTCCCAGCCCTCCCACATCCCCTCCAACATTCATCGTTATCTTTTCCTGTCATTTTAGCCAGTGATTTCTAGTTCTGAAAGAAATGATCTCTCAGTTTTTGTACTTTGAATTTCAATAACTTATTTAGGTTCATCGTTTTACTATTTTGTTTCCTTTATCAAATATTATTTATTAATTTTGATGACATATTTTCTTGAAACTCCTTAGGAGTTGTTAATGCAGTTCTTTAAGTGCCTAAGAATTGAATTACTAGTATATAGTACTGAACAAATCTTAAGAGAACTTAATTTCATTTCAATGAAGAATTGTCTACATGATGTCAGAACAAGCTTAAAAAATTTTAGACTAAAAAACAAAATAGGCATATATTTAGGCATTTTAGTACATATTTTTAAAAGCATTTTAGTTTGATTCCAAATATTTGAATATTTTAAAGAATCCATTATAATTACTGTATTTGCCATATGTTCAGCTCTTTTATCTGTAATGGTGTTAAAATGTATATATTTCATATATATATTTTAGATATATATTTCAGTAAATGATGAGCTTATATAATCTCTGATGTAATTCTTTTACCAAAACTATTTCATTCTTATATTTTAGTTGATAGTTCAGATCTTGGAAAAATTGTGAAAAGTCATTCTTGATTTTGAACCTCAATAATTTCAATGAACTTTTTTTCCAGGTGATGTATCAACTGACAATAATGGCTCTGGGGTTGAGAATAGTTATGATGCAATTGAAGGAGGTGGCTTCATGGGTAAGGTCCTATTTAAGTTGCCTACTATAAAAAAATTGTCTTGAATGAAAACTTAGTAGATTGTGTGAAAATTAATTGAATATAATCTGTCTCCAACTAGCTATGGCCCTTTTAAGATGAGTATCTAGAGCTGTAAACCTGTGCCTTTCCTGATCAACACTTCCCTATATGTGTATATATATATTGTTTCCCCTATTGAATGTAAACTCCATAAGGTTTTCCATGACTGTACATATGTTTGCCTTCTCAATGAGGGAGATAGGGAAAAAGGAAAGGAGAGAATTTGGAACTCAAGATTATAAAAATAAATGACTCAGGAAAATAAAATACTAAATAATTTTTTTTTTTTTTGGCTGAGGCACTTCAGTGTTAAGTGACTTGCCCAGGGTCATACAGCTAGGAAATATTAAAATGTCTGAGAACAGATTTGAACTCAGGTCTTCCTGATTTCAGGACTGGTGCTCTATCCACTGTGCCACCTAGCTGATAAAGGAAACACAATGCAAGCAAACATCAATAGAGAGTATGAGAATGTTGTGGTCCACATTTCACATCCTTCTCTCTGGGGGGAGCTAGGTGGTGCAGTGGATAGAACACCAGCCCTGAAGTCAGGAGGACCTGAGTTCAAATCTGGTATCAGACACTTAACAACTTAACATTTCCTAGCTGTGTGACTCTCCGCAAGTCACTTAACCTCAATTGCCTCAGCAAAAAGCAAAAAAAAAAAGAATGGCTTCCTTCAGTGAACAATTGGAAGTGGTTTGAAACATTTCATTGTTGAAGAGATCCATGTCCATCAGAATTGATCGTCATATAGTATTGTTGTTGCTGTATATAATAATCTCCTGGTTCTGCTCATTTCATTCAGCATCAGTTCATGTAAGTAAGTCTCTCCAGGCCTTTCTGAAATCATCCTGCTGGTCGTGTCTTACAGAACGATAATATTCCATAACATTCATATACCATAATTTATTCAGCCATTCTCCAACTGAGGGGCATCTATTCAGTTTCCAGTTTCTAGCCACTACATTCTTGCACATGTGGGGCCCTTTACTTTCTTTATGATTTCTTTGGGATATAAGCCCAATAGAAATGCTGCTGGGTCAAAGGGTATGCACAGTTTGATAACTTTTTGAGCATAGCTCCAAATGAGCAGGTTGATTTTAGGAAAAAATGTGGAAAGAACTTAGATTAAATGACAGTGAAATGAGCAAAATCATAAGTATATTGTCCAGTGTAACAGCAATATTGTTCAGAGAATAACTGTAAAGGCCTAAGTTAATCTGAGTATTACAAATACTCATCAATTACAAAGAATCTATGAAGGAAGATGCTATCTACTTCCAGAGAAAAAACTGAGAAATAGAAGTGTGCATAATATGATTTTACAAATGTGAAATGGGAGGAAGGAGGAAGGTAAAGAGACAATTTGGAACTTCAAATGTAATAAAAAATGAATAAAAATGTAAAAAAATAAAAATATGAGCATACTACCCTTTGAAGTTTTCCAGGTATCTTTATGTTAACAAATGTAGGAAATGTGGAAATTAAGAATTTTCTTCCTGTTGTTTCCCTTTAGAGAAAAATAGATTCAGTTTGTCCTAGGCATTTCATCACAGACATGGAATCAACTTCTTGGGAAGGTGAGAAGATAGGACAGGAATGGGAAAGTAGCAATATTGAATTTATCCTTCACTATTCTTCACTATCACTGAAAGTCCTGCTCTGCTTCCTTGAACCTAGAGAGGTGAAAAATTAAATGGAGATGAGTAGCAATAGCAGATGGGTTAGAGAATGGGAGAGAAATCCATTTACCTTACTTGTGTCATGATTTTGGTGAAAATAATGCTTTTTTAAGACTTATTTAATAAAAGATTTCTAAAACATTTTTCAATTCAAATTTTTTCTTATAGCATCATCGCAACTTAACAACCAAAATCCCAAAATGAGTCGAAATGTTGGTTATTCATATCCCTCCTTACCACCTGGTTATCAAAATGCATCCCCCCCTATTATTACAGGAAGGCCATCCACAGGTTTGCAATACACTAGTGGGTTGCAGCCATTTTCTCAGGTAAATGGTTTTTCCTCCTTTCCCCATTTGTCTTGTCATAGTTTAAAGACTTTTTACTTGGGCAAATTTTAGGATAACTTTTCATATTTTATTTTTGCTTAATTGGTTAAGAATGGTGTGAATTGTTATATCATTATTACATTTTTTATTTTATATTTATATTACATTATATTACATTTTTTTGTTTTCTCCTGAGCTAAAAGTATTGACATGGGAAAAAAATTAGTTTTGTCAGAGAAATTAAATAGCCAAACCCTTCAACAATGCATTGTATTTTTTACCTTAAACTGAAGATTTAATGAAACTGACTTATTCTGAAGCATATTTTTAGTCTCCCTTAGGTGCTAATCATTTAACCACAAGCATGGGTGGGTTAAGTCTACATCCTGAAGGACTACGAGTTATCAATCTGCTTCAAGAAAGAAATATGCTTCCTACAGCCCCTTTGAAGGCTCCTGTCCCAAACTTGCATGAAGGCATACAGAAACTTAACTGTAATCCAGAGTAAGACTTTTAACAATATTTCTTATGAAGTGTAGCTTATAGTAAACATCAGAGCTGGTTTCTTAGATGTTAAATATGGCATTATAAGGCTAGCTTTCTTTAAAATAGCTTCTGTTTATTTAGAAAGATACATTTTGTTATGTTTCCTTCAGTTGTGAAACTAATCTAGTAAAGATAAAAAAAAGTTGCTACTTTATATTAATATCAGTTCACCTAAGAGTATGTCAAGCCTGTTTATGCTGCAGATTGATGTGTTGATATCAATAATTGTGATATACCATTTAATTCCACTGAGTTGCAGTGAGCTATGATGATCAAGTATTCAAGTACCTCCAGGAATTGGAGATTAACAAATTGTCTAAAAAGGGACAGCCTAAACCAGAAACAGTCCATCAGGCAAATTAACATCCATATTCTCTTGACTGTTGTGACCGTGGCAAATTAGCTTCTTTATTGTACCCTGGCACTTCCTCGAGACTAATTACTAGACAAATTGCAAATCAGCAGAAATTTCCCACCCCAGCAATTCCCTGCATATGTCCTCCTTCCTCTTTGCCTAACTATATTCATAGAAATATTAAAAAATACATAGAATCAGTGTAGCTGAATATGAGCAGGATACAGATTTTTTTTTTAAAAGCTAAGATGAAACCATGTGAGTGTAAACTGTCTGCCCTCTTCCTAGAAGGTAATTCAGCTAAAGAGTTGATTTAGTGAAATTGGAATCTGCTTGATTTTATTTATTTTTTATTTTATAATACTTTATAAATTATTTATTTTATTTTTTCATTTGTCATTTAAAGAAAAAATAAATGTTTTATCTTGACATTTAGTAATATTTCCTTGGAAATATTTAAATCAGCTATTTATGTGTCATTTACTTTCACACAGGTTGTTTCGATGTACTTTGACTAATATTCCTCAGACTCAGGCCTTATTGAACAAAGCCAAACTTCCTTTAGGGCTACTTCTACATCCTTTCAAGGATTTATTGGTATGTTAAACTTTTGAAAGTAACTAGCTATATGTTGAGCAAAATTATATGGATGATGTGTTAGTGTTTTTCTTGATAATATCTGAATTACTCTGTTTTGAGAGTTATAATTCCAGTAACTTGTGATAACTTTACTACCTTGTACTATTCTTTCAAAATTTGATCTAATTTAGAATTGGGGGGGGGGAGGGAAATAAAAATTAAATGTATTACTGGAAAGTCTAAGAAGTGTAAGAAGCATGTGGTTTTACCCATCCCATAGGAGAGTTAAGTTTAATCTCTGGTACAATTTTCCCTTTTTTGCTATTTCATAGAATTCTCTTATCTTTACTCTTAAGGTTATTGTGTTCTTGACTCTATGATTGGAAAATGATAGAACTAAATGCATGCTAAGAGAAAAATTTTGTAGAAATTCTTCACAAGAATTTTATTAGCCTGTTCATTTGGAATACTTTAGAACTCATTCTAGAAGTAGAATACTTTAGAATTTGGAATTTAGAAACTTGTTCTAAGAACACTTGTACTTAAAGCTGGCTTTGGTTTTTGAAATTTACCATGTTTCTTTTGTGTGGAATGTAAAAGTTTATTTGGAAGATGTTTTTAAACTTGTGCTTTTTAATGCAATTTTCTTTGGTATTTACAACTGTTAATTCTGAAGAGGATAGATTCATTCTTGGCCTGTTCAATAATATTTTATTTTCCAAATATATATAAAGATACTTTTCAACATTCATTTTTGTAAGATTTTGTCTTCCAGATTTTTCTCTTCCCCCTTACATCCCCTTTCCCCCAAATAGCAAGCAATCTGATTTATTATGACTCCCTCCCCCCTTTTGAGAAGACATATATGAAGTTATGCAAAACATTTTCATAAAAGTCATGTTGCAAAAGAAAATTGATTTCTCCTCCTTCCTCCCTCATTTCTCCCTAAGGAAAAACTCAAGAAAAATAAAAGTTAAAAATAAAATTTTAAAAATATGCTTCAATCTGTGTTCAAACACAATCAGTTTTTTCACTGGGTATGGATATAATTTTTCATAAGTCCTTCAGAGTAGCCTTGGATTATTGTATTTCTGAAAGTCACAAAGTCATTCACAGCTTATCATCCCACAACATTGCTATTACTTTGTACGCAGTACATTTCACTTTGCTTGAATTTAGAAAGAACTTTTCACTTTTTTTGGAGAGCATTCTGCTCATCATTTCCCATAGAAAATAATATTGTGTCATAATCACATACCACAATTTGTTTATTTTTCCCAATTGATGGGCTTCTCTTCAATTTCTGATTCCTTGCCCTGGAATTCTTGTCCTTTTAAAAAAAAAAGACTTTTTTTTTTTTTCCCCCCAGCAATTGCCTGTGGTTACTTCCAGTACAATTGTGAGATGTCGTTCCTGCAGGACATACATCAATCCTTTTGTTAGCTTTCTTGACCAAAGGAGATGGAAGTGCAACTTGTGCTATAGAGTCAATGATGGTATGGCTTTTAGAATGGTGGTTTTTACATGTTTTTTTTTTCCTCCCAAGAACTATCGTGTGCCTTTTTACTTTTAGTTAGAACTACTGAATACAATCTTTTAAGTAGTTCAGAGAAGCTGAGATATTTATTTCTGTAATTTTTTCACGCTTTTCCTTCAGTTTTTCCTATAGTTCTGATTGTCAGTTGAAAACATTTTTAAATTAACCAATTGCAGTTGAATTTATACAAAAAAATTCTTAATATTCACTTGGAAAATTAATTGAATTTTTAGAACAGCAGTAAAATCAGCAATTAGGGTAGTAAAACTTTTCAGGGATTTTTAAAAAATTATAAACAGCAAATATTCAGACTTGTAAAAAGAAAAATTCATATGCAAAAGTCTAATGTGCTGCATATATTAGTAATGTAGAACCCAAGGAAAGAAACAGTTAATTTAAATTTGCCATACATCCCCCTCCAGTTCTAGTTGATATTCTTTTTTTGTTGTTTTTTTACCTTTGTTTTATTGCATAGAAGGAAAATGCTGAAGGTGTAACGAAAGCATTCTGTTACATTTAGTGATAATATAAAGAATTTTTGGTTAGTGTTTAATTGATGTTAAATAGGCCTAGAAAGGTATGTGAGAGATTGTATAGTGCTTTAAATGCCAAGCAAAGGGGGCAGCTAGATGGCGCAGTGAATAGAGCATTAGCCCTGAAGGAAGGAAGTCCAGAGTTCAAATCTGGTCTCAGACACTTAACACTTCCTGGCTGTGTGATCCTGGGCAAGTCACTTAACTCCAATTGCCTTAGGGGAAAAATGCCAAGCAGAGGAGTGGAGCTCCTTTACAATGGAATTATATGGTCAGATCTGTACTTTGTCAGTATCCATTTGGCAGCTTTGTAGAAGTTGGATTGGAAAGAATACAAGTAACCATTTGCGAGGCATTTCTGTTAGTTTTTGTGATAGATGATGAGAACCTGAATAAAGTTGGTTGCCACTTAAATGAAGAAATAAATGTTTAATATAACAGATGTTTTGGAAATAGGATCTCTTCAACATGTTTACTACTCCAGTAATAATAGGATATGCAGGAAAGAGAAGAATCAAGGATGACTGAAATTTTGAACATGAATAGTAAGAAAGATAGTGATACCTTTAACCTTTAACAGAAATAGGGAGGACAGGAAGAAGGAAGCATTTTAGGAGAACGATTATGAGTTCTACTTTTGAACTTGCTGAGTTTAGGATGCCTATGGTTCATTTAGTGGAAAATAGGCAGTTAGTGATGTGGGACTGGAGCTCAAGAGAAATAGTAGACCTAGATATATAAAGAGTCCTTTGCATATAGAGTCATTAAATCTATTGGATTTTTTTTAAATTCTAAATTTGAATTAACGTTAGATCCAATGACATTAGGTGTTGACTTAAAATTTTATCATAACATGCAGTTCCTGAAGAATTTATGTACAATCCTATAACCAGAGCATATGGAGATCCTCTTAGAAGACCTGAAGTTCAAAATGCTACTATTGAGTTTATGGCTCCTTCAGAATATATGGTAAGTTTTCATTTTTCTAATTTAATTACTATAATTAGTTGTTATAGTCTAATAAATGTGATATTGGGTTTTTAATAACAGGGCTAATTCATATTATAATATTTAGTTTAATTGTCTTGTGTAATTGTTTATGATAACATTTTAAGTTATTGAATTATAACTTTGGAGGTTTTAGAATCCCTTTTTAAATTCCAAGTGTTGATGGAATTGCTTAACTAAAGCAGTGATTGCCTGACAAAGTAAGAAATTATAGCCTCTGGTTTTCTCACTTAATTTTTTTTTTTTTATTGCAAAACATATGCATGGGTAATTTTTCAAATTGCAAAGCTTTCTGTTACAAATCTGTCCCTTCTACCCCCCATCCTCTCCCCTAGATGGCAGGAAGTCTAATACATATTAATTATGTTAAAATACCTGAGAAATCGAATATGTACATACACATTTATACAGTTATCTTTATGTACAAGAAAAATCGGATCTACAAGAGGAAAAAAAAGCTGAGAAGGGAAACATAATGCAAGCAAACATCAATAGAGTGCATAAAAATGTTATGTTGTGGTCCACATTCAGATCCCTCTCTCTGGATGTATATGGCTTTCTTCATCACTGAACAACTGGAACTGGTTTGAAACATCTCATTGTTGAAGAGAACCATGTCCTTCAGAACTGATTGTCATATAGTCTTGTTGTGGCCATGTACAAAGATCTCCTGGTTCTTCTAATTTCACTCAGCATCAGTTCATGCAAGTCTCTCCAGACCTCTCTGAAATCCTCCTGCTGGTTGTTTCTTACAGAACAATAATATTCCATGACATTCATGTACCACAATTTATTCAGCTATTCTCTAATTGATGGGCATCCATTCAGTTTCCAGTTTCTAGCCACTATAGAAAGGGCTGCCAGAAACATCCTTACACATGTGGGTCCCTTTCCCTCCTTCACGATCTCTTTGGGAGATAGAATACAATAGAAACACTGCTGGGTCAAAGGGTATGCACAGTTTGATAACTTTTTGAGTATAGTTCCAAATTGCTCTCCAGAATGGTTGGATCTGTTCGCAGTTCCATCAACAATGTATCAGTGTCCTAGTTTTCTCACATCCCCTCCAGCATTCGTCATTATCTTTTCCTGTCATCTTAGCCAGTCTGACAGGTGTCACACTTCATTTTTAAAAGCTATTAAATTGTTTGAAGGTTTCACATCTATTTGTTGATGAAGCTTTGAGAGTGTATAGTGCTAGATTATATTTGAATTAAGACGTTCCATTGGTTGGGTGTTGTAATTTGTTCTCAGTGGTGTCAAAATGACATTACAATTGAGTCAAATTACTGTGTGGCAGATCAGATCAATACAAACTTGGAATGCCCTGTCACAGGTTGGGCACACATAGTCCATGTGAATATTTGGAGTGAATTCTGTAAATTTGCACATCTCACGTTCCTATTGAGCTGCTGCATTTTTTCTTTGCTTATAGAGCTCAGAGCCTTTTTTGATACAGGTATGCCATGCTAGCCAGTCCTTTACTAGCATCTCCCATGTCATTCCATATTTATTGTGAGAGACAGAATGTCCTTGTATCACATTTTCTTACCTCCATATGAATGGCTTCCCAGGGGCAACTTGATGGTACAGTGGATAGAGAGAGCACTCACTCTGGAATCGGGGAAGTTGTAAGAAGTTCCATGTAAATTTAATAGAAATATTGCTGAAATATATTTAACTGCACAAGGCCAAGTGTAGACACATTAATTTTTATTTTAGGGATTGATTTATATAGTCCACTATTTTCATGTTTCTTTTTTATGACTTATTAAATAATCTATGTTCACTGTTTCAAAAAGTCTCTGTATAATTGGCTAAAATGACAGGAAAAGTTAATGATGAATGTTGGAGGGGTT
>JAJPUD010002854.1:224012-277424 GCA_023553655.1 Myrmecobius fasciatus
TGATGCTCATTCTAGCTGGATAACTTATTCTTGGCTGTAATCCAAGTTCTTTTGCCTTTCGGAATATCTGGTTCCAGGCCCTTCGATCCTTCAATGTGGAAGCTGACAGATCCTGTGTAATTCTAATGACAGTTCCTCGGTATTTGAACTGTTTCTTTCTAGCTGCTTGCAATATCTTTTCCTTGGTGCGATAGTCCTGAAATTTGGCCACGATATTCCTTGGGGTTTTAATTTTGGGGTCTCTTTCTGGAGGTGATCGGTGAATTCTTTCAATGCCAATTTTGCCTTCTGATTCTAAAACATCAAGGCAATTCTCTTTCATGATTTCATGGAAGATAGCATCCAGGTTCTTTTTTTCATCGTGGCTTTCAGGGAGTCCGATAATCCTTAAATTGTCTCTCCTGGATCTGTTTTCCAAGTCAGTTGTTTTTCCTAGGAGATATTTCATATTTTCTTCTATTTTTTCATTTTTTTGTTTTTGTTTAACTGATTCTTGAAGTCTTATTGAGTCATTTACTTCTATTTGTTCAATTTTAATTTTTAAAGTATTATTTCCTTCAGTTATCTTTTTTAGCTCCTTTTGTAGCTGGCCAATTGAATTTCTTGATTCAATGCATTCTTTTTCCATTTTGCCAGTTTTATTTTTCAGTGAATTGTTGTCTTTTTCCAATTCACCAATTTTGTTTTTCAGTTCACCATTTTTATTTTCCAGTGAGTTGGTGATTTTTTCCAATTCACCAATTTTGTTTTTCAATGAACTGTTTTCTTTTTCCAATTCACCAGTCCTATTTTCCAGTTTTTGATATTTCTGTTGCCCTGATCTCAATTTATTTCCCCATTCTTCTTCTAGCTCTCTTTTGAGATTCTTAATGCAATCATCCAGGTAAGCCTTCTGAAAGGGAGACCAACTTAAGTCTGCCTCATCTGGGCAGACTTGAGTCTGGCTTCATCTGGGATTGTTTTCATAATGTCAGGATCTGGGGACTGTTCTATTTTTTCTCCATAAAAGCTTTCTATGGTGAGAGAGCTCTTCTGCTTCTTGCTCATGATTTAAAGTTGGGATATTGGTCAAAACCAGAGAAAACTGCAACAATTTGTATTTGCCCTGGGGCAGTTTGCCGAGTTGACTTCCGATCTGAGGCTGGTCAGGCTAGATTCGCAGTAGGACCACGTTTTCAGGGGCTCTCGATCCACCCTTTTCCAAAGGCAGATCTGCCAAAGCACCTGCCCGCAAGCAGAGCAAAGTGGCCCAGGCGTCTCCCAGGGGCTTCCTGGGTGCCCAAAATCCGCCTGACTTCCGCCCCGGCTGGAGTCTGATCTCGACCAGAGGCCGATTTCCCCTGAGGCTAACCTTCTCCGGGAGTTCTTTCATGGTAGATCTTTGATAGAAGTGCGTTGTAGTCCAAATGCTTTGCGGTGCTCTCACTTAGGAACCAGTTGGAAGACTTACAAGTCTGGGTTTGAGGGAATGTCTCAGGAGTTCACAGAGAAGGCTGTCCGCAGTTCGCCATCTTGGCTCCGCCCCCCAAAACGTTTTAATAATTTAAAAAATATAACTAATAAATAAAATTTTTGTCATTGTTATCAACCAATATGAGTGTGAGGTGGATACCTCAGATTGTCTTAATTTGTATTTCTTTTGATTATTGGTGATTTAGAAGTTTTTTAATATGGCTGTTGACAGCATAGATTTCTTCCTTTAAAAACTGCCCATTCATATCCTTTGACCATTTGACAAGTAGGGAATGACCCTTACAGGTAAATTTGATGCAGTCCCTAATATATTTTTGAAATGAGATCTTTAGTGCAAATGTTTTCCCCCAATCTCCTGCCGTTTAATTTTAGCTGCATTAGTTTTGGTTATGCAAAATTTTTAATTTTATGTAATCAAAAAGAATCATTTTGTTTCCTGGAAATTCTTTTATTTATTGTTTGACCATAAACTCTTCCCCTATCCATAGATCACCAGTATTAGAACAAGATGTCACCCTCTTTATTTAAATCATATATGTGTTTTGGTAACATATAGGTCTTGGTAACAAGCTTTTCATATTGTGACATATTGGTCTCTATCTAGTTTCTGACAGACTACTTTCTAGTTTTTAATCTTTTTTTGTGTATGTCAAAAAGTGAGTTCTTCCCTAATAGTTGGAATCTTTGAGCTTAACAAACATTATTTGCTTATTTACTTATACTCCATTGTATTTCCAAGTTATTCAATTGTTAAGCCTTTCCTTTTTCTTCTCCACTTTCAAATTATTTTAATATATTTTGAAATTTTGTATTATTAATCAGGCCTCTGAATTTTTTCCTTATACACTTAGCAGCAAGTCATAGCCTCAATTGCTTTGAGCTTCAGTTTCTTCCTTTGTATTATGAAGGTAATAATGCAAAAAAAATACGTATTTTTATTACCAAATTTTTTATTACCAATATAGTTTATTTTAATAAAAGCAAATATGTTTTTTAGGGTAACAGTTTTAAAATTATTTTGGGGAAGATTATTTGGAACAATAATTGTTATTATTTAGAATGATATAATAATTATTGTATAATATATTATTAACAGGAAATACATCTTACACCATCTACTGACTTCTATAAGAAGTTAGCCTTGGATTGTTCTGGTCAACAAGTAGCAGTTGATTTGTTTCTTCTCAGTGGGCAGTATTCTGACTTGGCTTCATTAGGTAAGGTTTTAAAAATTATTTAAACTGGGGCAGCTAGGTGGCTGCACAGTGGATAGAGCACCAGCCCTGCAGTCAGGAGGACCTGAGTTCAAATCTGGTCTCAGACACTTAACATTCCCTAGCTGTGTGACCCTGGACAAGTCACTTAACCTCAATTGCCTCAGCAAAAAGCAAAATAAAATAAAATTAAATAATTTAAGTGATTGTAGATTTTAATAATAGAGATTATGTGTAATCTCCATGAAGTATAAAAGGAGCATACACATAACATAAGAATTTATGCTGCATCAGATGTTAGTAGCTGTTTTCTTATTATATATTATATAGTTTATTATGGGAGTGGGGTGGGGAGTGGGAGGGTTGACATAATCAGACTTGCATTTTAAGAAATTATTTTAGTGATTAAAAGGAAGATGGATTGGCATGGGGAGAAACTTGAGACAGGAGACCCACTAGCAAGCTGTTATAGTAATCTAGGTGTGGGGCTTATGGGGGCCTGTTTTAGATTGGGAGGAGTATCAGAAAAAGAGAAGGGAGCATGTTTTAGCTGCTTTAGAGATGCTGCAAAGGTGAAATCTATGGACATTGGATACAGTAGGTGAGGAAAAGAATGGTGTTGCCCTTGACAATAAAAGGAAAACATAGGATGAAGTTTAAGGAGGAAAGATAATGAGTTCAGTTTTGGACTTATGAGTGTAAGATGTCTACTGGACATCCAGTTAGAGATGGCAGATTAGAGGTCCACAGATAGGTTAGGACAGTATAAGTACATTTAAGAATCATCAGCCTAAGAGATGGTAATTGAATTCATGGGAGCTGATGAGATCACCATGTAAAGTAGAGAGGGAAGATAAGAGGGCCCAGGACAGAATCTTATGGGACACTCACAGGTAGAAGGCATGACCTGGATAATGAGCAAAGGAGACTGAGAAAGAGAGATCAAATAGATAAATGGGAGGGGCAACTAGGTGGCGCAGTGGATAGAGCACCAGCCCTGAAGTCAGGAAGACCTGAGTTCAAATTTGGTCTCAGACACTTAACATTCCCTAGCTGTGTGACCCTGGACAAGTCACTTAACCTCAATTGCCTCAGCAAAAAGCAAAATAAAATAAAATAATTTAAGTGATTGTAGATTTTAATAGAGATTATGTGTAATCTCCATGAAGTATAATAGAAAGGAGCATACACATAACATAAGAATTAATGCTGCATCAGATATTAGTAGCTGTTTTCTTATTTTATTTGTGTGAGGGAAATAAATAACTATTATTATGTAAGGGAATAAATAATTAACTATTATTGTGTAAGGGAAATAAATAACTAGTTTACAATTTAAAGTCACGGAAGAAAATTGTTATTAAATGATACCATGAGAAACTGGAGTTTAAACATTAAATTAAATTAAAACATTTTGTGATGCAAATAATTGTAGTGTTAGTAACCTTACATTTTATAAATTTATAAAGATTGTGTGTTATGTTTTCCAGGCTGTATTTCAAGATACTCGGCAGGTAGTGTCTATTACTATCCATCTTATCATCATCAGCACAACTCAGTCCAAGTAGAGAAGTTACAAAAGGAATTGAAACGATACCTAACCCGGAAGATTGGTTTTGAGGCTGTCATGAGAATAAGGTGTACCAAAGGTGAGGAAATTTCATTTGGGGGAGAGAGAGAGAGAGATAGAGAGAGAGAGAGAGAGAGAGATGTGCTTAATGATTATATTTAATCTTCCTTTAATTGTTGATTTTAATGGCAAATTCTTATTACAGCTCTTAGTTTATATCATTCTTTGCTTTTTTTAAAAAAGCTGACATCCAAATTTTGCTGTGTTCTAAAATTTAAATAGTCACATAACAGTGTGGAAATGATTCTAATGATAATTGTACTAAAATAAAAAAAAATTTTCCCCTAGGTCTTTCTATTCATACCTTCCATGGAAATTTCTTTGTACGATCAACAGATTTGCTGTCCTTGCCTAATGTTAATCCAGATGCTGGATATGCAGTACAGATGTCAGTGGAAGAAAATCTTACTGACATTCAAGTAGTTTCTTTTCAGTCAGCACTCCTCTATACTTCTAGCAAAGGTGAGCAACCTGAAAGAGCTATGGAATTCTGGAAATTATACCTAAAACTTTGTTAGCTGGATTTTATTTAATTCTGCTTTTTGCCAGAATTAATATTTTTGTTATCATAATTAACATTAATTTGAGACATATAGCTTAAAATGGGCGTGGTAAAGTAGGTGAAAACCTCCTTTGAAAAATTTCTTATTCCTTAATTAACCTTACTTTCAAATAGTCCTAGGGTAGACATTAACTAGACACTAAAGAAAATTGTAAGAATTGAGGAAAGTATACCCTTCCCCAAAACTTATCTTTTCACTAACATGCTCTCTCTCTTTTTTATCTCTCTCTCTCTCTCTTTCTCTCTCTCTGTCTCTCTCTCTCTGTGACTTAGCTATAGGGACATTTCTTACTCATGATATACTAATATGCTATTTAAACTAATTCACAGATCTAGTGTTATATATCAGTAAATTATGAAAGGTATACATTATAGAGCTAGTTGAAGTTAATTACAAAATCCATTTGGAAGAAGTTAAGCCATAGCACATGTATGAAAACAGTAACACTAAGTTATATAGCTTAGAGAGCACAATGGTACCATTTTGGTGAAAGAGCTTATTTTGAGAAAAAACTGAGTTCAGTTTTTAAATACGTTGATTTTGAGATTACAATGAGATATCTACATAGAATTGCCTAGCAGGTAATATATGAAATACAGGAATCAACATTAAAAAGGTCAAGGATCAAAATTAAGTGGATCTAGAGCCTAGAGGGTCATTTTTTTTTTTCTTAAAACATGCGGAAACTCGGGGCCAGGGAGGTTTAGTGGCTTCCCCAGTGTCACAGAGATAGCCTTAGGTAAAATCCTTTAGGATCAACCATCAAAGAAGTAATAGTTTCTAATGCTAACTATATAAATAAAGAGTAAGAGACAGACTTATGCTATAGTCACATTTAATGAATGAATCGAAAAAGATCTAATGTCAAGAGAGATAAAAAACCAGAGAATATATATTGTGAGAGAAGCCATGGTTGAAGTGTGAGCAAAAAAGGAAGAAGTCAACAATGTGTACATGCTGAAAAGTCTAGGATGATGAAGATTAAGAAAAGTTGAGCTTGGAGACAACAATTTTAGTAATCTGGATAGGAACCAAATAGTTTCAAAGCAAATTAGATGGTGAAAAAAGTATGTTATTAAGTAGTAGAAAAATTAGAGGAATGCTTATAAATAGTTTGACAATAAAAAGGAAAATGAGAAAGGAACATGGTTAGGAAATGCAGAAATAAGGTTTTGTTTGTTTGTTTGTTTTTTTAAGGGTTCTTAAATTTTAAAAATCTAGTAGGTAGAAAAATTCTGAGGACAAAGGAAGAATAAAAATGAAAGAAAACAGGGCTAGACTTGGACAAAAGAAAGATTATTTCTTTGTAGGATATGAGGTGGTTCTAGGTTGCAGGAACTTTTTAAATGAAAAATTAGAAGTGTTTATGTATGTTGGAAAAAGGAAAAGGAGGAGTATTCTAATGAAAAAGTTTGCAGTAACATCTAAGGATTATATTAGGAAATAAATAAAAGGATTGAAAAGCTGCAGCTTTTTTCTTGAAACTCAATTTCATTGAGCCTACTTGGCATAGCTTTCTAATTCCTTTCAATATGGAAACGTCTTTTCATAACACAAGTTATGGTGTTTTGGGTTTTTTTTTTTTTTAAACACATTTTTCCTGGCTTATTCTTTATATCCTTGGTCACTGCCTTATATTCACAATACTTTTATTATTTATTTGTTTGTTTTGGTTTTTTTTGCTGAGGCAATTGGGGTTAAATGACTTGCCCAAGGTCACACAGCTAGGGAATGTTAAGTGTCTGAGACCAGATTTGAACTCAGGTCTTCCTGACTTCAGGGCTGGTGCTCTATCTATCCACCTGCCCCATGCACCACCTACCTGCCCCCACAATACTTTTAAAAATATATTTCCCATTTCATTTTGTATTTTTATTTTTAATATTATCCTTCACTCTTTTTCAGCATGCAAAAATATAATTTGAAGCTATATTCAAATTGTTTTTTTGTTACTTTATTGGTTCTTTGGGTTTTTTGCTACCCTACTACTAGAAAGTGAATATCAAATAATAAGACTTTTATGTATTGATTATGCTAAGCCCCTTCCCAACAGTAGCAGATCTCTGAGGTGTCTTGACCATATTTGCCTCGTTCTATAGGACTATAAAGAAAAAGGTCAACATGAGCAGAGCTAGTATGTAATTGGCAGGAACTGACTATAAAGTAAGAAGATAGGAACTCCTTTATCAGTCATCATTTTATCTAACGAAGACTTTAAAATTTTCTAAGGAATTGGGCTTCCAAAATGAGTGTGGTGTAGCGGATCTGAAGTCAAAACTTGAATTTAAATTCCATTTCTGCCTATATGATTTTAGGGAAGTCAAGTTCCTTTGAACTTGGTTTCTTTATCTACTAAATAAGGGGGTTGGATCGATTAATGTCTCTTCTATGTAAAATGTGTCAGAACTTCTCAAACTTCTTTCGTGACCCTTTTGCATTATTAAAAACTATTGGGGTCTCCAAAGAGCTTTTCTTTCTATCAAGTATCAATATTTTACTAAGTTAGAAATTAAAACTGGTAAATTCATTTTAAAGTGACAAGGCCATTATAGAGTAACATAAATAACATTTTTTATTTTTATTTTTATTTTTTTTTGCTTTTTGCTGAGGCAGTTGGGGTTAAGTGACTTGCCCAGGGTCACACAGCTAGGGAATGTTAAGTGTCTGAGACCAGATTTGAACTCAGGTCCTCCTGACTTCAGGGCTGGTGCTCTAACCACTGCGCCACCTAGCTGCCCCCATTTTTTATTTTTTAAAAAAATAGGTTTTTTTATTTAAATTAGGAAGAAAAGTGATATAATTTTGAATTTTTACAAATCTCTTTAATATTTGGCTTAATAGAAAGCAGCTAGAGTCTCATTCTCATTACTCCTGCATTCATTTTATTGTGATACTGTTTTGGTTGAAATACTAGAAGAAAATCTGGTCTCACAGAGATGTTGGAATAGGGAAACTGTCATTGACCTTTTTTCAAAAGTTTTCAATAGATCTTTACCAATAAATGATTTTATAACATATGGTACATTTGGTCATTTGTAGCTCATGGTGGTGGGATACAACTTTTCCAAAATTTTATTTTGGCAACAAATACTGATGGAAGTTTTCCCTGAAATGGCAGACTTATTATTTCTTTCATTGCTAAGACAACATCTGCCAAATTAACCTCAGAAAACCCTAGTTTTCTTACAAGAAAAAATGGTATCCCATGATATGTGACTTGTTCTGCTTGTACTTCAAATAGTTTCAACAGTGTTTTTCCTCCCCCCCAAAAAAAATACTTTACTAGGTAGCAGAGGAACTTTATGCATATTTTTCATTTTGTCACACAAAATGTTAAGAAGCCAGGATTTAATAATTTTCATTGCTTCATTAAGGATATTCTTAATTGAAATTAGTTTTTTGTTTTTGTTTTTGGTGAGGCAGCTGGGATTAAGTGATTTGCCCAGGATCACATAGCTAGTAAGTATTAAGTGTCTGAAGTCAAATTTAATTTGAATTCAGATCCTCCTGACTCCAAGGCTAGTGCTCTACCCACTACACGGTCTAGCTGCCTCTAGCATTTTAGAGAGTGTTAGTGAATAATTCATTGATTTCTGGTACAATTTAGTATCACTGTTTTGAGTAATGCTAAGGTAACAGCATTGATACCCACCATTGCTTTTCTACTATATACCTACTGTATTTTCTAATGGATTATTACTATAAATATTAACACTGTTTCAATGTAAACCATGAGATTCAAAAAAGTTATTCAACACTGAAATTTTTAGTATAAGCTATATTTATTTTGATAAAAAAGGATCTTCAATAATTAGATGCTATATGCAAAATAGAAAGTCCAGCCATGTGTGTTTGTGTCCATTTGTAAGGCAAAAATACAATTCTGCAGTTTAAATATTAACTGTCCTCATGTTTGCAGTGAGGTTTTTAAAAAAAACTTTATTATTTATATAAAAAAATTTTTATTTTAAACTTAAATACAAAATAGGAAATGGCATGTTCACAGCAGAACATCAGAGAGAATTCAAAATGTAAAGCAATAAATTTGCATTTCAAGGAAGTCTATGTAATAAATACTATAAATTGTGTCCATCTTTGCTTCCATATATGTTTTCTTTTGGTCTCTTGTACTCTTTTTACTTTATTCTTTTGTTTGCCCCTTTGCTTTTCCAAGAAGCCTTCAATTAAGTGTGGATATGTGTATACATACATATACATATATATCTATAATCATACACAACACATTCATGCATTTGTTTAAGACTTTATTTGTCCTGTTTCTCCTTCATTTGTTCAAGTCCTTCCATATTTTTCTAACTCTATCTACTTAACATTTCTTATATTAATAAGAATATATTATTCTTATACTGTCTAATTTTAAATAACCTAAAACAATATTAATATGGCTGCCATATACAGTAATTTCCCTTTTTTTCTCTTTTGATTAATTTATTTTAACTTTGAGAGAATGATGACTACCCCTGATTTTTTTTTTACATAATAAATTCTCCTAATCTTTGTTTTTGTTTTCTTATTTCCTCTCTCCTAACTCTTCTGCTTTACTTCTACCTGATAACTTACTCTGCTGTTATTTAATCTACCCTTCTCCCTCACAAGTATCTCTTCTCTGCCTAGCTTTTCACCTTACTCTCTTGTTTCTGTCTCAATTTTGAAGAGTTCTTTGAAGACTTACTTATATTCCTTATATATATTATATATATAATATTCCTTATATTCCCTCTCTATCCCATTTCTGTTAATATATACAATTTATCTTATTCCCATTAACCTACATACTATTTGTAGCCTATTTCTTATCCTCGTATTTATTTATATATATATATATTTGTGTGTGTGTATATATATATAAAGACTTTGTATTCCCTTCTAAATATATTTATTCTTTAACCTTTAACATCACCTGATAATCGTAAGCTTCCCTTCAAAAATGTCTCCCTCATCCTCTCGTTTCCCCATTCCCTTACTCATGTTTTTCATTCTGAATTTATAAGGGTGTGATATATTTAGATGCAATCCCAGTTCTTTTGCTATTCAATATTTAGTGTGCCAAAGCTTGCAGTCTTTTACTGTTGCCACTGCTAAATCTTATAGGATTCAAATATTCCTTTCAAATGATGTAAGATTACATTATAGATATGACTATAAAGATATAAGGACTATAAAGGCAAGGAATGAAAAAAAGAGACAAATTTTTAGAGTTCACTATGATTTTTTAAAAAGATATCGAAATACATTTTGATGAGTTTCTCTAAATTGTTTGTACATTGAGTCTTGTTTACTACCACAGACACTATAAAATGTACAGATATCAGCTTAAACATCCTTAGTGGATAAACAGCACAAGCTATAATTAAGGAAATAGCTAAGTACTTAATTTTCTTATCAAAGGTAGATTTTCAAGAGTCAATATACTTTTCAAGGTCATATACTTCAGGATGGTCTCTCATTCTAATCAGAAGAATTAGTTTCATTCCCAGACTTTATTTCTAAATTGTTGTCTCATACCTTTATTTGTATTTCCCAAAGGTGAAAGGAGGATTCGTGTGCATACTATGTGTTTACCAGTAGTTTCAACACTGAATGAAGTCTACCTTGGAGCTGATGTTCAAGCAATTACAGGATTATTGGCCAATATGGGTAAAATAATCTAGTATAATAATTTTCTAGTGGTATCATTGGACAAATCCTCCAAGTAGTTATTTTTTAAGAATACAAAGGCTTTCTTTTGTATTACCAGATCATATTACCTTTCATAAATTACTAAAGAAGTTTTGAAACACTTGGAGCAGCTTCCTCCATAGTTTCATTTGTGGATATGAAACATTTTTATAAAGAACCATATGATACTTGTAGTAGAAGAGCAGGGTAGTGATCCAGATACTGAACCTGTCTTTACCCACCTCCCTAGTGTAATTTTTTATCGTTCTTTTCTGCTCTGGGAAGATTGCATAATTTGCTTTCGCTGGAATTCTATCCGTATTAGTATCTTTATTACTTTTAAAAATGTTTTTCTATGAATCAATCTATTGGAGAATGGCTGAATAAACTATGGTATATGAATGTCATGGAATATTATTCTGTAAGAAACGACCAGCAGGATGATTTCGGGGAGGCCTGGAGATACTTGCATGAACTGATGCTAAGTGAAAAGAACAGAACCAGGAGATCAGTATACAGGGCAACAACAAGACTATATAATCAGTTCTGCTAGACATGGTTCTCTTCAACATGTCTCAATCCAGTTCCAGTTGTTCAGTGATGAAGGAAGCCATATACAACCCAGGGAGAGGCCTAATGGATCTGAGGGTGGACCACAACAGCATTTTCTTGCTTTCTATTGATGTTTGCTTACATTATGTTTTTCTTAGATTTTTTTTTTCTTATAGATCTGATTTTTCTTGTACAGCAAGACACATTCGATTGATATTATTTTATCATATTTAACATGTATTAGACTTCCTGCCATCTAGGGGAGGGGTTGGGGGAAAGGAGGGAAAAATTTGTAACAGAAAGCTTTGCAAGGGTCAATGATGAAAAATTACCCATGCATATGTTTTGCAAATAAAAAGCTTTAATTTAAAAAAAAAGTGCAACCTGGTAAAGATTTTACATACTAGTTGAAATTTGCATTAAAATCCCACCTTCGTTTCTTAATGTGATCTCCCTCTAACATTAATTGTATGACCACTACAGTCTTTCTTTCCTTGTCCTTTTTTACCCCCCAGCTGTTGACAGGTCCATTACAGCAAGTCTGAGTGATGCTCGTGATGCCCTAGTGAATGCCGTAATAGATTCTCTCTCTGCTTACCGAACTTCAGTTCTAAGTTGTCAGCAGCCTGGTCTCTTGGTTCCCTTTTCTTTACGTCTCTTTCCACTTTTTGTGTTAGCTCTTCTTAAACAGGTAAGAATGTAATAGAAATTTAAAAAGAGACAAATATCTAATATATGTTTAATATCAGTGATTTTTAATATTTTTTTTAGTAGCAACTGCTCTTTTTTTTTTTTTACTATCTCTGTATTTCCTATTCTTACTTTTTTTTTTCATGTAACTCAGTACCAAATATCAGTAGCCTCAACACCAAGTATAAATTTTCAAATTGTCAGTTTATAATCACTAAAAATTGGTTAATTCATGAATGATTCTAACAGCCCTTTCATTTTATCTTCTTATCTTCAATATTTTGTTACTCCTCTCAGACTGCAATTTACTTGTCACTTCTATGCTTGTATTCAGCTTGCTTTTTTCATTGTGATCTTTGTCTGCTGGCTTCAACCAATCTTAGCTCACTGACCATAAGATGTAAGCAATCTGGACTACTCTTTTTACATACATCTTTAACTTTTTTGCCATTGTTAACACCTTTTCCCATTTCTGCCATTTAATTCTAGGTGTCTTTTTCTTGTTTATCTCTTTTTTTCTTGTTTATCTTCTATGATATTGTGTAGGTCTTTTCCTAATTCTATGATAATACTCTATGCTTCCTTTTTTGCTACCCTTGCCCTTACCCTTTTTTTTTTTCCGGCTTTTTTGCTGAGGTAATTGAGGTTAAGTGACTTGCCCAAGGTCACACAGCTAGGGAATGTTAAGTGTCTGAGACCATATTTGAACTGAGGTCTTCCTGACTTCAGGGCTGGTGCTCTATCCACTGTGCCATCTAGCTGCCCCCACCTTTCAGACCATTATGTGTTCACTTTTTCCAGCATCCATTTTAGGATTCTCCTTTCTTTGTGTATTTGTGCTAAGTTGATCTGCTCATCTGAATTAAACTTTCATTTTTACTGATTTCTTTTGCAGCTCACAAACTATTATTTCCTTTTCTTTATAGTCTATATTTGGCATGGTTTGCCATTATTTAGTGCTTAATATGTAGCCGTCTATGCTCATCAACTTTGCCTCAAATCATTATTTTTTTCAATTTCCCTGTTGTCAGTGGAAGAGTCATCTTCTTACGTCCTTAGACTTAGTACTTTAGTTTTATTTTTTTAAATTCTCGATGTCTTCTCCTTTCTCCTCTAAAGAACCCTCATAATCACATACCAAGATCTGCTGACATTTGTATGTGTCATTTACATGTGAATACAATCACTTATATGTGTTATATATGCATTCTATGTTTGAATTGGCCTTTTCCTATTCACAATCATAATTTAGTTCTGCCACGTATGACTTAAATTTCCTTCATATTCATATTTTCCCTTTTGTTAGTTTTATCAAGAGCTGTGGAACTCCTAATTTATTAGCTCTTCATAGTGAATCAGGTAAAATAAATACCAATAACATGGCTCTCTTCAACAATGAAATGTTTCAAACCACCTCCAATTGTTCACTGAAGAAAGCCATATACACCCAGAGAGAGGGATGCGAAATGTGGACCACAACATAACATTCTCATACTCCTTGATTGATGTTTGCTTACATTGTATTTCCTTTATCTGATATATCGTTTGTGTAGATAAGATTTTTCTTGCACACCAGTGATAAGTTTGGAAATATGTATACATATATTCGATTTGCCAGTATTTTAACATAATTAACATGTAGTGGATATCCTGCCATCTAGGGGAGGGGTGGGGAGTTGGGGGGAAAAATTTGTAACGGAAAGCTATGTAAGGGTTATTGTTGAAGAATTACCCACACATATGTTATGCAAATAAAATAAAAATTAAAAAAAATAAATAAATAAATACCAATAGACATTTTACAGGTGAGGAAATGGAGACAAGTAAATGTATTTGGTGTCTATATGTAATTCTTTTTAGTTATAGCCTTGTCACCACTAATGATCAAATTTGAATTACTGATAAAGCATATTCAAATTAAAAAAATAATGTCCAGTGGTTTTTAGTAATATTTTTAATAATAAATAATTTCTCATGGTTTTTAGCATTTTTAAATATTGAAAAATATCTTTTCCATCTATATTTAACAAATGTGAGTAATTTTTTTTTTTTTTTGTATGGGGGGATTTGTTATGTTTTGTTTACAGAAGTCATTCCAAACTGGGACTACTGCTCGTCTAGATGAACGTATTTTTGCTATGTGTCAAGTGAAAAATCAACCCCTGGTTTACCTCATGCTCATGACCCATCCCAATCTATACAGAGTTGACAATCTTTCAGATGAGGTAATTAATTACTTTAGTCTTTGTATTCAGAAGTCTTAATAATGAATCCAAAGAAGAAATTAAGGTTACATTCCTTTTAATTTTAAACTTAGGATTTTAGCTTTAAGAATTTTGAAGACTAACAGTTTGATTTAGTGGCTCATTTAAGTAATATATCAAATTATAGTTGTCATTTAAGAATTCCCCCTAAAATCAATTGAATTGAAATTGAAAGAAATGTGCTTCAAGTATTAATTAATTAAATTGCATGAGAAGGTCAGCCATTGTAGATTGTTCTAGTAAGTGTCCACGAAATAAGGAAAACTTATTCCAGTTCTATGGCATTAATTTCCCTTAAAGAAAATGGGAATATATGTGATAAATGTTGTTATTTGTGTTTTCAAAAATAGGCCAAGATATTTTTATATTTACAGATATTTTCAATAAATTTTTTCCTTTCCATGTAATTAAAAGAAGAGTTAATAGCATTAGATTTATTTAACTAGAGAGACACTGACATTTATTATAAACTTTTCATTTTTGATATTTAAAATATTTGTACTTTGTTGTGTAATACTAGTATCTTTAAATCATATATCTACAATTTTGTCTTTATACTTAATAAATTCATCATTATACTTAAGATGAATGAAAAGTAACCATTTCTGGTTTTGCTAATTGAGTGTTACAATATAAATATTAATTTTTATAGTGGTTTCAACTTAATCTTTAAATTATTAGATGAGAGAAGCTAGACATGAGTAGTAGACTTTTTTTAAAGTTTGAAACTTTTATTGGTATTTTTTGGTTTGTTTATTGTTCATTTTGAGCACAATAATATTCCTTGGAGTCAGGAACTATGTTAATTTTTTTCATTATATTCCTTGCACCTAGCATAGGCTGTCCACATAATAGGTGCTTAATAAAATGTTTTTGGAATCATTTATCTAGAATTTTTTCTTACTGACTGATGGGTTTTATTTATTTATTAATATTATTTATTAACCTTTTAGGGAGCCCTCAACATCAATGACAAAACTATACCTCAGCCACCTATTCTGCAGTTGTCTGTAGAAAAGTTGAGTAGGGATGGAGCTTTCCTTATGGATGCAGGCACAGTAAGTAGTTTCATTTGTCCATGTTCTTACTGAACAGAATAGTTATACTATCATACATTTTAGTCACTTAAAATGGTAAATATGTGAATGAGCAAATTCAATATTTTAATATATATACCAAATGAATTCTCTTCCTAATTGCCAGGTAATGATGCTGTGGGTTGGAAAAAATTGTGGACAAAATTTTCTCAGTCAGGTTCTTGGCGTTCCAAACTATGCATCTCTACCACTGTATATGGTAAGAATGTCTCATTATAGTGTTGTAACACCTAAAGAACAATTAAAAATTTTGTCGTCTTTTTTTAAATCAGAAAGGAATCATGTTTCTCTCGTACTATTAAATATTCATTTCTATTAGAAATGATTTCAGCAGTACATCAAAATTTAAGCAGTTTAAGATCAGCAGTTGATCAAAATTTAAATGTAAATATATTCTTGAGAACATTTCCCTTAACTGACTTGTAACTATTTCTCATATATTCAAAATAAAGGTACATGTGGAACATAGTATAAGATTTGGGGCAACTAGCAAAAAGAGATGCATCTAGTTATTATTGAAACAGACCCTGCTGTCATGATACCTAATAAAATTGCATCTTGAAATTCCTTTTGTGTGGGGGAAATTACTAGAGGAGTCATTTACTATTATTACCTCTTTCAGTGGGTTTTTTTTTTGTTTTTGTTTTTGTTTTTTACTTGCTGTTTGAGGGAAAGAAGTTCAGCAATTGTCACAAGTAAATTATTAGCCCAAAATTAATGATAAGATTTGAAGCAGTTACAAAACTAAAAAGGATATTGGAGGAAAGGGTAGCATAATCAAATTTGTTTTAATTCTGATATAGAATCTATAGATATCTCTATTTTCAGGTCAATAATATATAATTCCCATCATTGGAGGACCTAAATGATTTCACCACCCCTATTTTATTATTGAAACATAGGTATTAAGTGATATACTATGTCATCCAGAGGTGTGTGGGGTATTCAGTAGGACTAGCCCTTCTGGTGCAAGGCCTTTTCAGGGCTGTTTAACTACCTTTGGGGTCCACCTCATTCACCCAGTTTTCACTCCAAAAAGCTGTAGCATGCACAGCAGCCACACCCTGGTAACTAGTCATGGTAGTTGGGCTAAAACAAGTTGAGGATAATTAGAAGGCCTTAAATCTGTCAGTGAGTTAGAGCATGGTTTCTTAAATTTTTTCACCTAAAACCCCTTTTTTTGCCTAAGAAATTTTTATGTGACCCTGGGTATGTAAAATTGGTAAACAAATCAAATATGTACTGATAGTAAACTGTAGTATGTAAAGACTTTCCCTGGCAGAATGGGTGGATAGGCCCAATTTGTTCCTATGGCCATGAAGGTAGCTAACGCAAGGCAATGTAGAATCCTTAGAACTTGATCAGATATTGAAGAAGGTGAACTTACTTAGTGGATCTCGGGCTGTTGCCAGTTGTTTTGACTTTTCTCTTGCCACTGGACTTCAATTTCTCTGAAAGAGAGAGGACTTTGTGCAGCTCTGCCTTATTAATCCAGTTCATTCATAAGTCAACCCATGATATCATTGGTACTCTTTGAAAATAAAGGAAAAACAACAACAAAGTCATCTAGAAAAATAGTTAAGTTCTAACATTTCCACTCTCTGGAAAAATAACTGAAGATACTGTGTATATTAAAATAACACTCAGTAAATGAGAAGGATGGTTCTGTTTGTAATATAGCATTTTGAAGAAATTACTGAATGTTACTGAGATTTACTAAAATATTGAATATTGAACTCTAGAGTTAATAGTTTTAATAAATAGATCAAAAATGAGTTAAAGTAAAAAAATAAGGTTATATATGTGAATATTCACAAAAAGTATATTAAAGATGTCTGTATTGTTTGTTTGTTTTTTATTAAAGCTTTTTATTTGCATAACATTTGTATGGGTAGTTTTTCAACATTTACCCTTACAAAGTTTTCCGTTACAAATTTTCCCCTCTATTCCCCTCCCCTTCCCTAGATGGCAGGAAGTCCACTACATGTTAAATATATTAAAATATTTGATAGTTTCCATATTTATCTTGCTGTGCAAGAACAATCGTAAAAGATGTCTGTATTTTTAAGAATACTATCATCCTCAGTGACCCAAGCTTATAACCTAGGTAATATCCTCAACTAATTACTCCTTTACTTCTTCATATCCAGTTAGTTGCCAAAGTTTTATCTATTTTACTTTAGGAATATTTATCTCTATAAGGCTTCTTTGCACTCTGGTGCAGACACTCATCACCTCACTTTACAATAGCCTTGTTCTCCATCTCATATCTTTCAGACTCCAATACATCATCTACTCAGATGTCAAATTGGTCTTCTTAAAGTGAAAGTCTAATTATATCACACTCTATTCAACAAAATCTAGCGGCTCCTTATTCACTGAATTCAGTGGCTCTCTATCAGTCACACCTAGGATCAAATATAAAATCCTCTGTTGAGTATTCAAAGTTCTTTATAAGTTTCCCCTTCCTCCCATGTTTTCAGTGTTCTATATATATATATATATACACACAGACATACATATAAACATGGACATACAAAATTTCTAATCAATACTGACTTCCTTGCTTGTTTTCAAACAAAATACTCCATCTTCTTACTCCATGCTTTTCCACTCTCTGTCCCCATGCCAGGAATTCTTTCCTTTCTCATCTTTACCTTTTGATTTCTTTGACTTCTTCAAGTCTCAGCTAAAATTCTTTTTACACAGAGCCTTTCTCAATCCTCCTTAAAGCTAATATTTTCCTTTTCTATGTTTTCAATTTTTCTGTGTGTGTTTTTTTCTTTTTGAAACAGTCATTTAATTATTTTAAATATTTTAAAATTTCAGTTTTGTATTAACTGAAGAGTTCCTTGATCAGGAATTGATTTTGCCTAATGTTTAGTACAGTAACTGGAACATAGTAGGAGCTTAGCAATTGATTGCTTGACCTTTGTTCAATAGACATATCTTCCAGATCTTGATACAGCAGAATCTGCCAGAATAGTAGGTTTTATCTCGTGGCTTAGAGAACATAGGCCATTTTTTCCAGTACTTTACATAATAAGGTAAGCTGGATTTCTTTTATTCCTTTTTATTATTTGAGCATGGAAATTTGAATTTTCAGTCATAGATGTTACTGTAATAGATTGTTGCAAAAGTACTGTTTAGAATAATAGACAAGGAAAAAGAAAATCCTCTGCAAGATAACTGATATAAAAATTAAGATATTATCTTAATTTTTATATCAGTCAGTTAAGAAGTATTTAAATGTTAGACTTTAAAGATATTATTAAAGTTATTATTATATATTATTAAAGCAATCCCTTGTATTTCTTCAAGTCATATAGTTTTTATTAGTGGAATTGTTACTCATGGAAAATACTTTGAAGTAATTGTATATCAGGTACAATAATATGTTACTTATTAAAACAATTTCAATGGCTTGTGCTGGATTAGGGCTTATTTATAATTGTTGCTATTGTTTATATTATTATTGCTGCTATTATCTTTATTAAATGAAATCATATTAACATTTTCTCATTTTATTCCTCAGGGATGAGAGTCATATGAAAGCAACTTTCCTTCAGTACATGGTAGAAGACAGAACAGAATCTGCCTTATCATATTATGAATTTCTCCTGCATGTGCAACAGCAAGTGAATAAATGAACAAATTAAGAATATGGATCATCTTTACCCAAGAAAAATCACTAGAGTTGAGAACACTTGAGTTTGTAATTCCCTCTTTTAAAAAACTTTTTTTTTATTAATTTTGTGGCCTAGTTTGATGGTTAAGATATTTTCATTGTGATTTCAACATACTACAGCAAATAATGGACCACAAAAGAAAATATGCATCTAAAGATACTATATTTTTCAAATCAAAATATATCTAAATATGATTGATTGGGCACCTTTCTATTTGATGCCAATTATGTTTGAGTGGTTGTAGACTGAAGTAAGTTAAAGATACTATTGAGGCAAAGTACATTTTGTAAAATAAAGACTTCTTTGTTGCTCAAAATGTATGTTATTTTTTATTTTTCCTGAATTTTTGGCTGCTATAACTAAAACCTCACATGACTAAGTGTTTTTCAGGGAAGTTACATCCATAATTCATTTACAAGTAAAAGGATATTTGAAAACCTTTGTTATCCGCCCCCCCCCCGTTTTTTTTTAAGGAGAAAAAGTTATCATGTTAAATAGAGCTAATGTTAGCTTTTTTTTTTTTTAGTTCAAGAGGAAAATATGAAGTAGTGCATTCAAGCTTTTAAAAACAAATCCATCAGTGTTTATACTTGAAGGACAAAGCCCTTATGCAGCAAAAAGTATAATTAAATGTGTATCTGATTTGGCTGCAGTGAGACTGGATCCTTTATTCAACTTTGTTCAGCAATGAAAATAATCTGAATTTGATAGGCATAAATACTCTTGGATTTCGGCCGCCCCCCCCCCCGAATCAGGGGAAGGAGTAAAGCCTGCATATGAGGGAAATGTGAATCTTTGATGCTTTTGATCCTTTATGAGTTTTTGTTTGCTATGTTTCTGGTCTCTTAAATTTCATCCACTTTCTGGCCTATAATGAATAACAAAAATATTCTTTTGATGAGATGTGGATGAATGACAGATATTTTAAAAGCACCAGAAACTTACAGTAACTTTTGGTAGTATAAATGATGAAATTGAAAATACGTAAACAATTTTATTTGTGGAAAGGAAAATCTATGGATGAATGGTTCACTGCATATTTTTTTTTTAAGTTTTCATAAGTTTTATTTAGTGAAATTAATTTTATAAAAAGACCTGGTTTCAGGGCTTGGCTCAGAAATAATGGGTTCAGCAAAGGAAATATTAAAGCCAAAACTATTCAAGGCATTTTGTTTAATTGTTAACATACATTATGTATATTTACAGTGCAATGATAAATATTAATTTAAAGACTTTGGCTCAGTGATTTTTCACAAATTCATCTTTCCTTTTGAGTAACAATTCACAAGTAAATGAATGTTTCTTTTTACTAATACCAGCAAAAGCTTTTTATTTTAATGGAATATAAATGTGTTTACAATGTTGGCCTAAGGTTGATCACCAAATTAATAGTAAAGATTTATATCAACATGAGTTGTATTTAAATTTTAAGTTTATCTGAGTTTATCTTTTGCATTGATACAAGGAAAAAATAGGTTTTATCCAAGAATAGAGCTGTTTTGAGTTGCATCAGAAAAACTGAATTTGTATTATTTCTAAAGAGACGTGCTCTATCAACATATGAACAGTGTCAGACTTTTCAGTATTCAAGTCCATTGTACTGGAAACTTTGTGAAAATTGTTAGCTATGGATAATTTATGATTTTATTCATTTGGTGTGTAGTAGCTTTCATATTATAACAATATTCTCTTAATAAAACATTTCATCTTATCATGCATTGACATTTCTGAAAAGAACTAAAGTTCTTATAAAAATAAGAATTGCACATTTTTATTTTTGAAACCTTTTAAGGAGTTAAAGAAGCAGTTTCTAGGGTGGAGGTACACCCTTCTAGGGAAAAAAATCCTTGTGCCTCAAACATCCCTACAATGGGAATGGTTCTTACTTGCTCAATGTACTTTGTTAGCATATTTCACAAATTTACTTATTTTTTTAATTCCTATTTTAGATATTGTCTTAAGTTTTGTGTTAACTAGAATAATTATAACTTTCAATCCATGGGTCATTATGAATATTCCATTTATCATTATCCATGTTTGGTCTGTAATTTCTATAAACAGTGAATGAATTCTACTTCCTCTTGGAAGTAGAATGCTTTTGGAAATTTTGTTATTTAAGTAATTAATTTCTTTGCAATATGAAATTTTCCATTTTAATTTTATTCCCAATAGTAGGCACATGACCTTCTGGTTCATCTTCTATTACATTTTAATATTGTGAAACAGACCAATATTTACACAATGCCATATTTTTCAACACAGCCGTAAACTGTTAGAAATGCGTTTTCTATAGCTCTATAACTGCTAAAGGTAATAAGCTGGAGTAAGTTTGTTACCTATTCCTGGGCAATGACAGCCCTACCACAGCAAATGCACTCTATTTTTCTAGTTTCTGGGATTTTTAAAATAATATATGTTTGACTGAATAGTATTCAGGCAAAAGCAGTAATCTTAATTTGAATATATTTCATTATTTTTAATTTAATATATTGAGTCTAGTAGACTGTTCTGCAATAATTAGAATAAAATTTATTTTATTCATTTAACAATAATCAAAGATGCATAACAGCTATTATCTAGGGGACCGTCAAATGTGATTTTATGTTTTTCTCCCATATTACAATGTAATCCTTATAGTAAATTTTAATTTTGTAAAGTAGTGTATAATATTGTAACATTAAATTCTTGGTCTCAAACCCAAATGTGTATTGTTCTTCAGTGTAATAATGTTAAATCTTGTCTCTTTGAAACATTAAGAGCCAAGATTTACTTGTTCTATTTTTTTTATAGTTTGTAATTTTCACTGTAAAAAGAAAAGTCATTTGTAACACATGCAAATTCTTATTTTATCTGTACTAACTTATCAATTTGGCTACTCAATAAAATTAATTGAAAGAGCTTATAACAATTGACTAGTCATTTGGATTGATAAAAGCACCATACAAACAAACCAATCTGAGTTATGTTGCATGTGCGTGCGTGCACACACACACACACATACACACACCAGCAAGTCACTCAAGTTCTGAGAGCTTGGGCCAGTTTCTATATATTGCTGAATACCTGTTGATCTGCATTGGTAGGGGAAATTTCCTCACAGAAATTACAATGAAGTTGCAGATTGGGACAAACAGAATTAAAATAAACACCCATTTTACTCTAAAAATAATTAGCATTCTGATCTTTCAATATTCCATAATTGATGGTTCACTGTGGAATTAAAAAAATTTATATATTTGTTTTTTAAACCCAGATTTGGAGTAGGTGGTTTAGAAACCTAAGGCCTCAGTTCTGAGATGGTTATCTTTTTATTTTTGAGGCAAAGTTTAATTATGAATAATCTGGTGGTTCTCAAGCTTTTTAAAGATGAAGGATCCTTTTTGGTATCAAATTTAAAGGACTTCATGGAATCAGATTGAGGAAGTGATGAAAAAAGCTACTTATGAGTTCAATAACCTTTTTTATTTCTTATTTTAATTATAGCACATTTGAAAAATACTAATTAATATGTGAGAATCTAATGTATACAGAAATGCTCATTTTGCTTGGTGTTTTAAGTTCAGAAAAAGAAGCACATATGTGATGTGGTCTGCAAAATCTACTTGTTCTTATCTATTGTACTTAACCATGCTTTGGGGAGCAGAGAGGAAGTGTGCATTTGAGTAGGAGTCTAGAACTGTGCAGTGCATATTATTTGCACTAATGTAGACTCGCAAATAGTTGGCAGCATAGTTTTCTGGGCCACGGAGGGTTTATAAATTCACTCAGTTCACATAGTTGTAGATGTTAAAAGGCTTGACTTTAACCCAGATCTTCCTAACTCTATTATACCATGTTACCGTGCTTCATATTCTGTTGAAGCTAAAAAAAATTTTTTTAAAAGCATACTTTGTATGCATATAGATTCCTGAATCCCAGTACTCTGGACTAGGAATTACTAGATTTTTTTTTTTAAAGCTTTTTATTTACAAAACGAGTGATTTTTCTACATTGACCTTGGCAAAACTTTTTTTTTTTGTTCCAAGCTTTTCCCCTCCTTCCCCCCACCCCCACCCCTAAATGATAGGTAATCTAATACATGCTAAATATGTTAAATTATATGACAAATCCAATATATGTATACATATCTATACAGTTATCTTATTGCACAAGAAACACCAGATCTAGAGAGAAAAAAACCAACCTAAGAAGGAAAACAAAATGAAGGGAAAAAATTCACAGAAAGCGTTAAAATGCTGTGTTGTGGTTCACACTCAGTTCCCTCAGGCCTCTCTCTGGATGTATATGACTATCTTCATCGCTGAACAATAGGAACTGGTTTGAATCACCTCATTGTTGAAGAGAACCATGTCCATCAGAATTGATCATCATATAGTCTTCTTGTTGCCATGTATAATGATCTCCTGGTTCTGCTGATTTTACTCAGCATCAGTTCATGCAAGTCTCTCCCTCTCTGAAATCATCCTGCTGACCGTTTCTTATCGAACAATAATATTCCATGACATTCATATACCATAATTTATTCAGCCATTCTCCAATTGATGGGCATCCTTTCTGTTTCTAGTTTCTTGCCACTACAAAAAGGGCTGCCACAAACATTTTTGCATGTGTGGGACCCTATCCCTCCTTTTAAGATCTCTTTGATCCCAAATAGGCCCAGTAGAAACACTTCTGGGTCAAATGGTATGCCTAGTTTGATAACTTTTTGAGCATAGTTCCAGATTGCTCTCTGGTTGGATCCATTCACAGTTCCGCCAACAATGCATCAGTGTCCCAGTTTTCCCACATCCCCTCCAACATTTGTCATCTTTTTCCTGTCATCTTAGCCAATCTGACAGGTGTGTAGTGATATCAGAGTTGTCTTAATTTGCATTTCTCTGATCAGTAGTGATTTGGAACACCTTTTCATGTGACTAGAAATAGTTTCAATTTCTTCATCTGAAAATTGTTCATATCTTTTGACCACTTATTAATTGGAGAATGGCTTGAATTCTTATATATTTGAGTCAATTCTCTATATATTTTAGGAATGAGGCCTTTGTCAGAACCTTTGAATGTAAAAATATTTTCCCAGTTTATTGCTACCCTTCTAATCTTGTCTGCATTCATTTTGTTTGTACAAAAACTTTTTAACTTGATATAGTCAAAATTATCTATTTTGTGATTAGTGATGATCTCTAGTTCTTTGGTCACAAATTCCTTCCCCCTCCATAGGTCTGAGAAGTAAACCATCCTACATTGTTCTAATTTGTTTATAATATCATTCTTTATGTCTAGATCATGAATCCATTCCTACCTTATCTTGGTATATGGTGTTAGGTGTGGGTCAATGCCTAGTTTCTTCCATACTAGTTTCCAATTTTCCCAGCAGTTTTTGTCAAATAGTGAGTTTTTATCCCAAAAACTGGGTCTTCAAACACTAGATTTTTATTGTCATTGAGTATTTTGTCCTGTGAACCTAACCTATTCCACTGATCCACTACTCTATTTCTTAGCCGGTACCAAATGGTTTTGATGACCACTGCTTTATAATATAGTTTTAGATCTGGTAGGAATTACTAGATCTTAAAAAACCACTGCTTTAGAAAGCTGTGGTCAGCTTCTTATAGCAATGTTATATAGGAGATGTGAAATAGATTTGGACTGCTTTACTGGAAAGATTGAAGTAGTAAGAAGGGTATCAGACTTGCATCCAGGAAGCCTGTGTTTGAATTCCACTTCTGATACTAGATTTGGAACCATGTATATATCATTTAACCTTTATAACTCAAGTTTCTTCATCTGTAAAAATCAAAATAATTGGAGTACTTCACATGATTAGTTTGAAGAAGTTACTTTCAATATTAAGGCACTGTGTAAATGTATTGCCTACAGATAGTATACATGAAATTTACAGAGACCTAAGAAACGAATAAAAGTTTTGTCAAGATGTAAGGGCACTTATATATTTATTAGGTTGTTAGCTTTGCCTCCTTCTGGAAACACTAGTATGAATGAAGTTTAGAAAATTTAGAAATGGAGTTCAAACTGGAAAAGATTAAGAACAGGTTGCCATTTCTACTGCAAAATGCCCCTTTGCTGCTAGGTCTGTGATCCCATGAGAGAAAAATCTTATGGCCCATCAATCTCTTACTCTTACCTAGCACGACTCTTGGCAAATGGCCAAAAGATACTAGTTATATATGTCTATTCAAATATTTCACCAATGTTTCTTTTTTTTTTTAATCAGTTATGAAACTGCAAATACCATCCTGAGAGTATTCACTCAAACAAAGATTTTCTAAATATAGGAAATAATTAGCAACTCAAGTTTTTATTTTGAGGAGGTAATTTTAGCAAAAGCAGGACATTTAAAGCAAAGGTACGTTTGAAGTATACAGTGTATTGCACATAGTACTCATTGAACTGAAAATGGCTTGTAACAAACAATGGCAGCATTACCCTGAGTAATGAGAAGGTCCCATAGACAAACCAATCACTGTTTTTTGTCAGTATGGTAACAATTGTTTTTGGAGCTCTGAAGATCCTCTCTGCCTTTTCTAACATTTGCTGGTAGCTGGAAATGTCAGATTAAAAGCACAGGTAACACTATGTGAAATGGGGAGAATAGGGGATGTGTGAATTAGTCTAATAACTAGAAAACTATCCATTTTAAACTTCCTGATGATCTTTAAAAAAAATAAACCTAGCAAAATATTCTTTTCAGACGTGTTAATCATTAAAAAATGGTCAGGGGCAGCTAGCTGACACAGTGGATTAAAATACCAGCCCTGAAGTCAGGAGAACTTGAGTTCAAATGGAACCTCAGACACTTAACATATACTAGCTGTGTGACTCTGGGCAAGTGACTTAACCACAACTGCTTCGTCAAAAACAAAAACAAACAAACAAAAAAACTAAATTTAGGTTATTACCTACTGCTCTGCCTGTAATTTGGCCAATCTGTGTAATAGTTCAAGTAACCTTTCCCCTTATTAATGAACAGTTTGAAAGGGACAAAAGGACATTATTTACACTCCTATCCACCAGTATTACACCCTTTATGAGCTTAAGAATTGTATAAAGCCAAAGCAGCCACTGATAAAATTGTAAAACTGAGGTAAAGGCCTAAGTTAAATGTATCCTATTATAATCTTTATTGATATAGTGAAACTACCTAGGCCTAAGAGATTTGTTTTTTTTTTTTTTTGTCTTTTTTAAAGATTGTTCAACTTTATTGATATAGGTAAAGTAATTTGAGAAAGAAATGAACCTCAGCATAATGACATGAGCCATCATTTTGTCTAGGGCACAACCCATATTGTCTTGACCCACATTGATCATAAGAAATGTCTTCTGAGAGGCAGCTAGGTGGCACAATGGATAGTGCACTGACCCTGAAGTCAGGAGGACCTGAGTTCAAATTTGACCTCAGACACTTAATACTTCCTAGCTGTGTGAACATGGGCAAGTCACTTAACCCCAATTGCCTCAGCAATAAAATAAAAATGCCTTCTGGGTTTGAGTTAGCCTTCCTGTGGCTGAGATCCTGGATTTCAATAATATCTTCCAGTTACTATTTGTCAGTGCTAAATTTAATGATAAGGAAGTGTCAAAAAAAAAAGTACACATGAATTCTTCTGCAAAATGGAGTAACTGCAAGTAAGAATCCTTGTATTGAATGAGAAAGTTAACTGTCTTCCCAGTTACATAGACTGGAAACTTAGTTTTAGGATCAAAATCTTAATTTTGTTTTCTCCTGTTAATCCTATCTTTCCAATGTAACTTCTTTATGACCCTTCTTTCCTCTTGACACTGCTACTAAACTGGTGCAGACCTCATCAGCTCACATCTGAACAGTGGCTTTATGATTAGCTTCCCTGCCTAAAGTCTCTCTCCCACTTTACGTCATATTCTACTCAAGCAAAATGATCTTCATAAAGCACAAGTCAGATTGTCTTACTTCTGTATATGTGGTTCTTTGCCTTCCAAATCAAATATGAAATCTCAAGTTACAAAAGGAAATCTGTTCACAACTTAAAGAGAAGTAGCTCCATTAATGAAATTTGTGGGACTGTTTTCCAAAAAACTTAATATGACAATTTTGTTAAAATACAGAGTGGACTTTTTACCTTTATTAAGATTGGCCATTTCAATTTCAAGAATAGTTTAGTGTTAAGTTTATAGACGTGAAGTATCATTCTCAGCTTTCCAAAACTGAACAAATGAATTGCTTTATGATACCAAAAAATTCTTTAGTAGTTGCATCAAGCATAGAAACTTACACTTCATTTAATCTCTTAGCGTCATACACAAATTTGACAACCAGAAGATCAGGAACATGCAAAAACAGAATTTTGTTTTCATGATAAAACTTTATCAAAAATTTTAATTTGGTTTCTTTTATATTTCAGCATTGTTTAATGGATAGCACTCACAGCTAACTATAATCATATTCCTTTTATAAAATCTGTAAAATTTAGAACTAGAAGGATTTTGGGTATTATTTGATCCAATGCAGCATGAAGGAGTGTAAATAATGTCTTGAAATTGGACTTTTAAAAACTAGGACATCTGTCTCCTATGAAATAAACCTTCCAGATAGCAGAATGTAATTTGTCTCAGGTCAGAAGCAGCATGTGCTGTTCTTCCCCTCACTAGGATTTTCCTAAGGGGTCCCTAGAAGAAGTAGGCCTTGAGGTCTCTCCCGATATCTTCATTAGCCCAGCGCTGGCTCTGGTCCTTCCCTTTCAGCTAAAGAGCCTGAGGGTTCAGGCTGTTCAGCTGTAGGCACATCTTTTCCGCTTCAGTTCCCAAGTAACAACCTATCTCCTGAGTCCGAATTCATAAAAATTGCCGTGTGGAGGACAGAAGTAGGAGGGCAATAAAGATGGCGTCGGATAAAGTGGTCCGAAAACAGGGGGGAGGGGTAACCTCGCGCCCCCCTCCCAGGAAAGGCGTTAGAGGAGTCTAGAGTGCGCTTGCGCGCAGGATTGGCGTGGGGAGGGGCGGGACAGTGCATTCTCTTGCTCCCCCGGGTGTGCGCGAGGTTAGGGAAGAATGGGACATGCGCGATCCTGGGGGAGTGGGCCCATTGTGTGATCGGGGACCAGCGGATCGCTGCTACAGCTCTCGGTGGCGCCGCCTCAGGCCGGGATGGAGCCGTTGACCGTCGCTACCGGGGATGACGGGCCCGGACCTCCCGGGCCCTCGGAGAGCGGGAGCTTGTCTGCTTCCCAGCGCCGGGCAGAGTTGAGGCGAAGAAAGCTGCTGCTGAACTCGGAGCAGCGAATCAACCGGATCATGGGCTTCCACAGGAGCGGGAGCGCCACGGGTAAGAAGCCGGGACCCCCTTTCTAGTCCCTCGCCCATGGGGAGAGTCCGTGGGGAAATACCTCTAGCGCCCCTACATTATCCTATGGGGCACCTGGCTTCTTGCTGGGACTCGGGGAGTCCTCCCCTCTTTCTAGTTCTCCTGGGCGCAGCCCCGGCCCAACCTCCGGCCTTGCCCGCTCCTACCCTAGCCTCCCAGCGAAGGGACCCCAGTCCTCCACTTGTCAGCTGAGCCCAAAGGCTCGCGACCTAAATCAAAGTTTTCCTCCCTTTCTGCCCACCTTTGAGACCTGAAGGTCTCCTTTACCCCTAGAAAACAAACTGGTGCTTTGCCAGCCCCAACAAGACTGCTCTTCTGGATAGCCCAACGGCATTTTCCCTCTTGAGCTCTTTCCCACTGTGCACTCATTAATTTGGCTTTCCTTATTCTGACCTGTTCCCCAATGTCTCTCTCTTCTCCCTCCCCCACTGTTCTTTTTTTTCTGTCTTTCTCATCTGCACTTTAAAAAAAGGCTTGTGCTTTGCATTTATTATTTGTTTTTGTGTCTTTCTCATCCCGTTTTTTGGCCCTGTCAGGCAGTGGAGAACAAATCCTGGCTTTTATTTTGCTTTTCCAGCTCTAAATATTCCAATAAGCCACCTTTACTGAGTTAGAGTTGTTATTGTGAATAGTACAAATCTTGTAAGGTATGTTATAGTGCCACTTAGCAAAAGAATCATTTTTTTTGATTAAACAGGTTGCATTCAGAGAAATTTTTCCATGTGGAATAACTATGAGTGGTAATTTTGATTTTGAATAAAATTAAATGATAGCTAGCAATACTACCAGTTTTAGTGCACAGTGGTAGGCCTCTAACAAGGCCCAAATTTAAAGAAGACATAGTCTTTGCTCTTTAGAATCTTGCATGTTAGTAATTTACAAATTGAATTTTAATGCTATTTTTAGTCTACACCTTTTCCCAGTTTTTACTTCCAGTTGAGTTGAATTAAATGCCTTTTTATCCTCACTTCTAAATTGATAACAGATTTGTGTCCAATTCTTTATGACCCCATTTGGGGTTTTCTTGCAAAGATTCTGAAGTAGTTTACCATTTCCTTCTCCAGCTCACTTTACAGTTGATGAAAGTGAGGCAAACTAAGTTAAATGATTTGCCTAGGGTCACACAGCTTGTAAATGTCTTAAAGTTTAGATTTGAACTCAGATCTTCCTGAGACAAGGCTTATCTACTGTGCCACTTAGTTGTCTAATGTAATATGTGTGTCTGTATTTATATGTAAATATGCATGTATACATTTATGCCTGGAAGCTGGGAAAATATAAAAATGTTAAAAAGTACATTTCAAACACCCAAAATGATACCAGTAGACTAGCAAGCCAGATTAGTACCCATATGGGGTATAGTGGAAAGAGTCTTGGACTTAGTTGAGATTTATGATAGAATCATGGGTTAGTGTCTGTTAACTTTTCTAAGCTTCAGTTGGATTGTATCCAAAACAAAGATAATGCTTAAAACACCAAATGACATGGTGTATTTTGTAAGCTTCAAATAAATGTCAGGAATAAAAATTTTCTCTTGCCTAGTGATAAAAGCACTTCTTCACATACTTTTTCTAGTACATTTTTCTGCTTTGAAATACTACTATTTTCATTTTGCTCATTTTTACTTGGTAAATCCTAACTATCTTTTCAGGCCCTTTTGGAAAGAGTAGTGTTTTCAAATCTTTGAGAATGTCAGAATATACAGTTCTGCAGTAGAAAGATTATATGAGCCAGTATTGTTTTTAGCCACACTCTGTACTTTGAAATCCGTATTCAATTAACATTTTAAATTTTAGATTAAAAAGAACAGAAAGCTCTTTCTCCATAAAGCTCATATTTCATCCTCTGAAAGAATTTATCTTCTGTCTTGTTTAGTTTTAATCTTTCACAAGGTGTATCCGAGGATGTTTTGTTGTTTTCTCAAAGTCTTCCATAAATTACATTCAGAACTATAATTTTCAATATAGTTATGGCTACTTGTCTGTGTGGCAGGTTCTTTATATGTTAATGTGTACTATGTTTACCATCACATAGCATGCATTCTTTTTTTTTTCCCCCTCAGAAGAAGAAGTGAATACAGAATCAAAGCAGCGTGACACTGATAAGCTGAACTCCCTCCCTGTTCCTTCAGTTTCAAAGCGAGTGGTACTAGGTGATTCAACTAGCACAGGAACAGTGGACCACCAGAGTGGCACTACAGAGATCAAGGGAACCCAACTGGTAGATAAAAAGGACTCTTTAATCAATCCACCTGACAGTAGTAATGATGGTAACCTTGAACTTCGTCATCGAAAAAGAGGGGATCTTGCTACTGAAACTGTCCAGAGAAGCTCCCAGCATGGCTTAGACCAGTATCTTTCCAGATTTGATAAAGCAATGAAGTTAAGAAAACAATTGATTAGTGAGAAACCTAGTCAAGAGAATGGAAGTACGGGGGAAGAATTTGATACTTTTCGAATTTTCAGATTGGTGGGATGTTCTCTTCTTGCCCTTGGAGTTCGGGCTTTTGTATGCAAATATTTGGTAAGAAAAGAACAATAAGATATTTTACAATTACAAGGTATTTCAAGTCTAAAAATAAAGTCCTTTTCAGAGTTGCTTACTAATATTAGTAGATTAGTATTACCAATCTTGTGTTTTTTTTAAATGGGAAATAAGTCCTGTTACTCAAAAGTTAATAGAAATCATGTATATCATATGTTAAATACTATTTTTCAAATAATTCAAATGTATTGAAACAATACTATTCTGAGCATAACTTACTATTGCTAGCTATCATTTATCTTTAAAGTAAGTCCAAGTTTTTGTTATTCAAGAGTTTATAGTGGCAGAATGCTGGATAAAGAAGTCTACTATAGTAATTTTATTTTACAGTGAAAGAGCATATGCAGAGAAGCTAAGAAATAATGCTGTTTCTTACTTTACTTTCCCTGTACTTGAAATTATATGTATTCACTTAGAAAACAATCTGATTGTCATAAATATCACAAATAAAAACATATTCATAAATTGAATAAAAATATTTTTATATTTTTAATGAGAGAACATAGCTTTTCTTCAATTGGTGTAATTTATTTTCAAAACTTTTAGAGTCCATGTAAGGTCATATCTTTTGTATGACTTTCTTTAAAAGTTGCATCAGGAATCATTGGAAACCAAAATTTTTCAAATAAGTTAATTTTCCAGATAACTAACTATACTTTTTAAGCATTGTAATTTCTTAAAAAAAAAAAAAAAAAAAGAATTTTATGGAACATTTTATCTTAAATATTTCAAAAATAATTTATTTTTTTGATAATTCATTGTTTTAGTTACGAATTCTATACCTGAACATAATTTCTGTATTTGATCTATCTGTCTTTAAATGTGAATTTTCCATTTTAGATCCTTTTCAGTCAATTGTTTTTTTAGTAAAGAATGACAGTGGTGTTAAATTATAAATATTGAACTTATACCATTTTTGTATGTCTGTAATCTAGTAACTTCAAAAGTTGTTGCAGTATGTAGGATTATTAATCATTAAATTAAACCTGCACAAGCACCTCTTATATTTTTAAAGTTTTTATATCTTCATTTTAAAATTATTTTTATAATATTCTAACCTCATCTACTTCTAATCTACTATGGGCTAGAAAACCGGATAACCAACTTCACTGCAATTATGTCAGAAATCTGAGTGAAGACATGTTGAACTTTCCTCTTTATAGAACCAGGACTTTTTGGGTATATAAATTCTGATTGAGATTTTTGTATTTTTTGGGGGGGGAGACTTCCAGGAAACTACATAAAATGTATTTCAGCACTTGTCTTGTAAATATATTTTATATGTTTGCATTACCTTTCCCTACTTCACACCTCACCAGTTCCCAACATATACATGTATATATGTGTGTACACAATGTACAAACATTCCTGCATATGTATATATATGTACATATATACACACACATTCATATATGTATATATATATATATATATACACACACACATACACACACAAACACACACATACACACACAAACACACACCCCCATACACATACATTTACAAGAGTACTTGTGTGTTTATCTCCACATAACTTTTAAGCCATCTCTTATAGGAAGGACCCATTAGCTGGAAGCAACAGTCCAATAAAAGAAATTGGCATTTGTCCAAATGTTGACTTAGAAATTTTGCAACAATATTTATGAATAAAATTCTTTTTTTCTCATCTTTGTTTCTGTGGGAACAATATTCTCTAAAAACAACCTAAAATTAAACATTTTACTGGGCTTTTTAGGGTGAATTTTGCAGTTTGGTATTTTGACTAAATGAATAATTTGTGCATTAGCAACTAATTTTCTCTTTTGTCTTTGCAGTCCATATTTGCTCCATTTCTTACTTTGCAACTTGCATTCATGGGATTATCTAAGTACTTCCCAAAGGTAAGTTTAGTTATACTTAAAATGTATACAAGTTTTCTAATTCAGTTTTTGTGGAGGTATATTCAAAGATGTACTTAAATAATTTTAGAAAGTTAATGACACAATGTGGTCTACATTGGGATCTTAAGCTAGTCTGTGAATTTTTTAAAAACAAATTCTAACTATTTCAACATAATTGGTTTCCTTTGTAAGTCTGGTTTGTTTTTTTGTTTTTTGGTGCATTTAAAAACATTCAGAATAGTTCTGTAGACTTCATCAGACTGAAAGAGGTCCACAACACAAAAATATTTAAGAATCCTGGGAAATGAATCATGTTCTATAGGATCAGTAATTTAATTCAATTGGCACTTATTAAGCACATGCTTCATGTTAAACATTGAACTAGGCACAAGAGATACAAAGACAAAAAAAAAAAAAAAGGAAATGATCCTTGTGTTCAGGGAACTAAAATTCTGTGGGTAAGTTGATACTTAGTAAATCAGCCACTAATATTCAATGACTAAAATTAGTTCAAAAATTAATTTTTATACAAGGATTGAACCAAAGAAAAAAAGACAAAAATATACTCCCTTTTTGGGTGACGTTGATTGTAGAAGGTTCAGTTGTGTTGATTGATTGATTTTGCTGCAATTTTCCCCTTTTTTGTTTTTTACAAGGACTGCTCTCTGAAAATAGTGGAAATTAAAAGGTGATATAAAAGCTATCAATTAAAATTTGAAAGGTTTTAAAACATTTTCTTCATGATGTCTAATAAACAGTAACAATAAGGCATTGTCAAGGGTTTTCTTGGCTCTGTGAACTGCCTTGTGTTAATCTCTCCTTGAAATGAACAGAAAATAAAAGCATAAGATTAATATCGATTAGAAAAGAGAAGAAGAGAATAAAGTGTTTGAAAACTTGGTGGGGCTTCTTTTTCTGAAAGATTAGAAGAACATGTTTATTTAATAGAGCCTTTATTTTGAACTTACTGCTATTTCTTGCTCAGTTATCTGGATTGTTTCTCCTTAATGTAAAATTGCATTCCTTCTGGTTTTTTTTTTTTTTCCCCAAAAGGATTTGAAAGGGGCTATTTACTTTGTAAAGCAAAATAATAGTTTGAAATTTCAAGTCGAGATAGCTAAATGAGAGTTTCATAGAGATCTGGACTCCACATCCTCTTGTTTCTCCCCCACTCCCCACCCAAAAAAACAAACAAAAAACTAAACCAAAAGTAGAAAACCCACACAGATACCCATAGAAACAACAAGAAAGAGAGAAGTAACTTAAAACAAATATAAAAAATTATAATGGAAACCAATTATGATGAAATGCAGTTATAAAAATATATTTTTAAAACTGCAAATCCACAGATGCTAAGTTAAAAACCTTTAATATAGACTGTCTTTTAGCTTCCCCTGGTTTCACCAAATGACACAGCCTTTTTTCTTTTTGAAACTTTTTTGACACTACTCAGGTAATAACTTATATACTGTATCTGCAAAATTCCTCATTGATGATATGTTGTAGTATGCTGATGCTTATTCAAGTTCCTCTTCCATTGCCATTAGGGTGATCTTTCCTTTTGAAAGTATCCTATAACTCTCATTATCGTTGAATTAAAAACTTAAAACAGAAATATTACCAAAAGTATTACTTAAAAAGATAAATATTTTGCATAATAATGAAGAATCTCTCCAAAATTAAAAGAAAACATTTTAAAATTGAAATAAATGTACCAAGAAAAAGGGACATCTGCATCTTCTAAAGCAGCTAGGAATTTTTAAGAATATGTTACATGCCCCCCAATAAAACAGTGGTCAAATGACATGAAGGAAGAAAGAAAAACTTCTTATAACTTCATGAAATGTTGCATTGATATAATAATCATATTGTACAAACAATCATACATATAAATGAAAAAATCTTTAAGATACCAGATAGACAGAATAAACAGCAAAAATTAAAATTAAAAATCTAATATTGAACAAGATACAAGGATAATACACTACCACATTGCTAAGATTTTGGTTTTTAAATACCAAGATTTAATTTGAAAAATACTCATAGCTTTACAGAAACATTCATTTGGCATATCTTTATAATATAAAACATTAAAAATAACTATTGAAAAATGACAATAAATTTTGGTCTCAGCTCTACTGACTACCAGAGTAAATTTGGGCAAAGTACTTAACTTTTTTATATCTCCATTTCCTCCTCTCTATAATGTGAGGATTGGACTAGATGACTAAGTCTTTATAGGAAATGACATAAAGGAAGATTGGTAGAACCAAAATTTTATGCAAATTATTAACTAAATAAAAATATATAATTAAAGTTAAAATAGAACTTCAGATATTTAAAGGGCCATACCCAGCAAAGGCATTTCTTGTTGCCTAGTGATTTCTTTGGTTCTAATCTGTTTAGGATTTTATATGAAATTTTGTTTCATATTTATAAATATAGAAGGTAAAAAAAGATAGGTAGTTTCACTTAAGCTGTTTTTTTGAATTGTGAAGAATTGTTAACAGACTAGATAGATGTAATTGGCAACAATTATCTATTATTTCTAGTCTGGGATAGGCCTACCTAAATTAATTATATTTATTCTTTAAAGTTTTTCACTTTTATGAACTCATTTTTCAGAATTTGGAAAATACAGTGTTTACATTGTAAGAATGAGTAATGGTAATAGGTTAAAATGTTATTTGCTAGATGGCACAGTGGATAGTATGCCGGCTCTGAAGTCAAGAGAAATTGAGTTCAAATCCAGCTTCAGATACTTAATACTTTCTAGCTGTGTGACCCTGGGCAAGTCATTTAATACCAATTGCCTCAGCAAAAAAAAAAAAAAAAGAAAGAAAGAAAGAAAAAAGAAAAAGTTAATTTGCTCATTCTCATAGTATCTTTAAAAAAGAAGAATTCATAACGTACTTTATTACTTAGTTTTCAGTTTCTCACTGAAAAAGCAAGCATTTCTGCTTAGATCAGTTATAGTGTGTGTGTGTGTGTGTGATGTACATGTGTACACAGAAAGAATCTTTACTATAAAATTTTTTACTGATGGCTAAATCAATTCCATATAGATCTGTAGTAATTGATGAGTATTAAATAAATTGAAATTTGGAGCATAGAGGAATGGAAGGCAATATCTTTTTCTTTAATTATTATAAAAACAGTTTTATCACTCAAAAGTCTGTTAATCTAATTTTCTTTAGCACTAATTATATAATCTCATTGGTAGAAAGACAGTTGATTTTAGATAGGTAGTATGTAAATAGATAAATCTTAAAACAGAAAAAAATAGCAAAATAAATTTTCTACAAAGATGAAGTGAAGGTCATCAGAAAAGAAACATGTTTAAACAAAAAAAGAAAAATTTCAGCCCTTATTTTCCTTGACCCTTCATTATCACTTTTCATTGTTGATTGCCTTCTTGAAGTGGTTTCATTCCTTAATTTTTGTGCTCCTTGTTCTTTTCAATCAAAGATCCTCAGAAGGCTTTTCAGTGGTCAGCTAGTTTTAGCAGTCCCTCAATAAGAATTCCCTCTCTGATATATTTAATTTTTCATACTTTATTGATGACTTTTTCAGTCTTAATTCTTCTTCCCCATGAAAGCCCTTCAGATACTTGAAGATGGCTATTATGTTCCCTTAGTTTTTTTCTTCTAACTAACCAATTCCATTTCAGACAGTTCTCACATGGCATAATTTGAGTGCCCTCCACCATTCTGCCTGGCTAATTTCCTCTAACCACTTTCCACATTATCAATGTCCTTCTTAAAATGTGGCACATAGAATCAAACAAGAAACACAATTGGATACTATGATTTTCTTAATGAAGGCTAAGAGTGTATTAGCTTTTTATCTACTGTGTCATACTTTTAATTCATATTGAACTTCTTATTTCCTAAAAAGCAGATATTTTTCAAGCGAACTATGAACCCCACCTCTCCCTTACTCTATTTAATATGTTGGGTTTTTTTAACCTACATTAACTTATCTCAATTTAATTTACGCTTCTTTAAATTCAGTTCCATGTTTTTTCTTGTCAGTATCTTTTTAGATCCTGACATTATCATCCAGCTTGTTCGCTTCCCTCTCCCTTTATTTTCCCTGCCAAATCACTGATTTAAAAATGACTAATAGGGGCAGCTAGGTGGCGCAGTGGATAGAGCACCAGCCCTGAAGTCAGGAGGACTAAGTTCAAATATGGTCTTAACACTTTCTAGCTGTGTGACCCTGGGCAAGTCACTTAACCCCAATTGCCTCAGCCAAAAAAAAAAAAAAAAAATGACTAACAGCGTGAGGCCACACACTAAGCACTAAGTTGAGATCTTCAAAGTTGATTACAACCTATTAATTACTATATTTTGCATTTGGTCATCTAACTATTTACAATTTTCATATTTATCTGTCATCTAGTCCAAAGCTTCTTAAATTGTCAGTTGTGACCCCATATAAGATCATGTAACTGAAGGTGAGGGTTGCAAAAAAAATTTGGCAGCAGTAAAAAATATCAAATAGTCCATCAAGATTTAGTTCTTTATGTAAAAATAAACAAGCATATCCATCTCACTGCTATGCACATTTGGGTTCATCTTTAATAAATGATAAAATTATATGTATACCAAAGAATTGTTTTAAAATAAATTTATGATTAATTATCAGTAAATGTTTGATTTGTGTACTTATTTTATATAGCTATATATACCTGGGGTCATGTGAAAATTTCTCAGGTAAAAAGGAGTCACAAATGAAAAATGTTTAAGAAGCCCTGATCTACTCCACATCTCTAGCATGTGGACAAGAATCTTAGAGACTTTGTCAAGCATTTAGCTAAAGTCTGGATAAACTGTATTTAATATGTTCTAATCTTCTAGGCTTTCCAACCTAGTAATAATAATACTATTTCGTCAAAATAGGAAATGAAGTTAAAACTAACTTGATAAATTGACTATTAAAATAGCATGGGTAGTTAGCATTTGAAGGAGGATTTGAAGTCAAGTCTTACTGACTCAAGTCCAGCAGTTTTCTCCAAATTTTGGAGGTGTTCCAGATCTCTTCCAGAATTCTTCTGACTTGACAATAGCTATTGTTATTATATTTATTTATTTATTGTGGAGGCAATTGGGGTTAAGTGACTTGCTCAGGATCACACAGCTAGGACGTGTTAAGTGTCTGACACCAGATTTCAACTTAAGTCCTTCTGACTTCAGGGCTGGTGCTTTCTCCATTTCTCCATCTGGCTGTCCCTAGCTAATATTATCTTTTTTTTTTCTTTTTTGCTAATATTATCTTAAACTTTATTTAGAGAAGCATAGTATCCAGTTGTCTACTGTTTTTCTGTTCTAGTTAGAACACTATTCTTTTTTTTTTTTAATAAAGCTTTTTATTTACAAAACATATGAGTGACCTTTCAACGTTGACCTTTGCAAAAACTTTTTTTTTTCCCAAGCTTTTCCCCTCCTTCCCCCCAGCCCCCACCCCTAGATGACAGGTAATCTAATACATGCTAAATAGAATAAATTATATGACAAGTACAATACATGTATACATATCTATACAGTTATCTTACTGCACAAGAAACATCAGATCTAGAAAGAGAAGAAGGAAAAAACAACCTAAGAAGGAAAGTAAAATGCATGGAAATATTCACAGAAAGCGTTAAAATGCTGTGTGGTGGTTCACTCTCAGTTCCCACAGGCCTCTCTCTGGATGTATATGACTATCTTCATCGAAGAACAATTGGTTTGAATCACATCATTGTTGAAGAGAACCATGTCCATCAAAATTGATCATCTTATAGTCTTGTTGCTGTGTATAATGTTCTACTGGTTCTGCTGATTTCACTCAGCATCAGTTCATGCAAGTCTCTCCAATCCTCTCTGAAATCCTCCTGTTGGTCATTTCTTACAGAATAATAATATTCCATAACATTCATATACCATAATTTATTCAGCCATTCTCCAATTGATGGGCATCTTTTCAATTTCCAGTTTCTTGCCACTACAAAAAGGGCTGCCACAAACATTTTTGCACATGTGGGTCCCTTTCCCTCCTTTAAAACCTCTTTGGGATATAGGCCCAGTAGAAACACTGCTGGGTCAAAGGGTATGCACAGTTTGATAACTTTTTGAGCATAGTTCCAAATTGCTCTCCAGAATGGTTGGATCCGTTCACAGTTCTACCAACAATGTATCAGTGTCCCAGTTTTCCCACATCCCCTCCAACAGTTATCATTATCATTTCCTGTCATTTTAGCCAATCTGACAGGTGTGTAGTGGTATCTCAGAGTTGTCTTAATTTGTATTTCTCTGATCAATAGTGACTTGGAGCACCTTTTCATGTGACCGGAAATAGTTTCAATTTCTTCATCTGAAAATTGTCTGTTCATATCTTTTGACCATTTATCCATTGGAGAATGGCTTAGATTCTTATATATTTGGAGAATGGCTTGAATTCTTATATATTTGAGTCAATTCTCTATATATTTTAGAAATGAGGCCTTTATCAGAACCTTTGGATGTAAAAATATTTTCCCAGTTTACTGCTACCCTTCTAATCTTGTCTGCATTCATTTTGTTTGTACAAAAACTTTTTAACTTGATATAGTCAAACTTATCTATTTTGTGATTAATGATGACCTCTAGTTCTTCTTTGGTCACAAATTCCTCCCCCCTCCACAGGTCTGAGAGGTAAACCATCCTACATTGTTCTAATTTGTTTATAATATCATTCTTTATGCCTAGATAATGAATCCATTTTGACCTTATCTTGGTATATGGTGTTAGGTGTGGGTCAATGCCTAATTTCTTCCATACTAGTTTCCAATTATCCCTGCAGTTTTTGTCAAATAGTGAGTTTTTATCCCAAAAACTGGGGTCTTTGGGTTTATCAAACACTAGATTACAATTGTCATTGAGTATTTTGTCCTGTGAACCTAACCTATTCCACTGATCCACTACTCTATTTCTTATCCAGTACCAAATGGTTTTGGTGACCATTGCTTTATAATATAGTGTTAGATCTGGTGCAGCTAGGCCACCCTCATTTGCATTTTTTTTCATTAATTCCCTTGAAATTCTTGACCTTTTGTTTTTCCAGATGAATTTTGTTGTTATTTTTTCTAGGTCAGTTAAATAATCTCTTGGGAGTTTGATTGGTATAGCACTAAATAGATAGATTAGTTTAGGTAGTATTGCCATCTTTATTATATTCGCTTGACCTATCCAAGAGCACTTGATGTTTTTCCAGTTGTTTAGATCTGACTTTATTTGTGTGGTGAGTGTTTTGTAGTTTTGCTCATATAGATCCTGACTTTCCCTTGGCAGATATATTCCCAAATATTTTATACTATCGATAGTTATTTTGAATGGAATTTCTCTTTGTTTCTCTTGCTGTTGCATTTTGTTGGTGATGTATAAAAATGCTGATGATTTATGTGGATTTATTTTGTATCCTGCAACTTTGCTAAAGTTGTGGATTAATTCTAATAGTTTTTTAGTTGATTCTCTAGGGTTCTCTAAGTAGACCATCATATCATCTGCAAAGAGTGATAATTTGGTTTCCTCATGACCTACTCTAATTCCTTTCATCTCTTTTTCTTGTCTTATTGCCAAGGCTAGCATTTCTAATACAATATTGAACAGTAATGGTGATAGTGGGCAACCTTGTTTCACCCCTGATCTTATTGGGAATGGTTCCAGTTTATCACCATTACATATGATGCTAGTTGATGGTTTTAAATAGATGCTACCAACTATTTTAAGGAAAAGTCCATTAATTCCTATACTCTCTAATGTTTTTAATAGGAATGGATGTTGGATTTTATCAAATGCTTTTTCTGCATCTATTGAGATTATCATATGTTTTTTGTTAATTTGGTTATTAATATAGTCAATTATGTTAATAGTTTTCCTAATATTGAACCATCCCTGCATTCCTGGTATAAATCCTACTTGGTCATGGTGTATTATTCTGGGCATGATTTTTTGTAATCTCTTTGCTAATATTTTATTTAAGATTTTTGCATCAATATTCATTAAGGAGATTGGTCTATAATTTTCTTTTTCTGTTTTTGTTTTACCTGGTTTAGGTATCAGTACCATGTCTGTATCATAAAAGGAGTTTGGTAGGAGTCCTTCATTCCCTATTTTTTCGAATAGTTTATATAATATTGGAGTTAACTGTTCTTTAAATGTTTGGTAGAATTCACATGTAAATCCATCTGGTCCTGGGGATTTTTTCTTAGGGAGTTGATTAATGACTTGTTCTATTTCTTTTTCTGAAATGGGACTATTTAAGTAATTTATTTCCTCTTCTGTTAAACTGGGCAATCTATATTTTTGTAGATATTCCCCCATTTCACTTAGGTTATCAAATTTATTGGCATAAAGTTGGGCAAAGTAACTCCTGATTATTGCTCTAATTTCCTCTTCATTGGTGGAAAGTTCTCCCTTTTCATTTTTGAGACTAACAATTTGATTTTCCTCTTTCCTTTTTCTAATTAAATTAACTAGAGGTTTATCTATTTTGTTGGTTTTTTCATAAAACCAACTTTTAGTTTTATTTATTAATTCAATAGTTTTTTTACTTTCAATTTTACTAATCTCTCCTTTTATTTTTAGGATTTCAAGTTTGGTATTTGATTGGGGGTTTTTAATTTGTTCTTTCTCTAGCTTTTTTAGTTGCAAGCCCAATTCATTGATTTTCTCTTTCTCTATTTTATGCAAATAAGTATCTAGAGATATATAATTTCCCCTTATTACCGCTTTGGCTGTATCCCACAAATTTTGGTATGTTGTCTCATTATTGTCATTCTCTTGGATGAAATTAGTAATTGTGCCCGTAATTTGCTGTTTCACCCATTCATTCTTTAGGATAAAATTATTTAGTTTCCAATTGCTTTTTGGTCCATTTCTTCCTGGCCTTATATTGCATGTGATTTTTATTCCGTCATGATCTGAAAAAAATGCATTTATTATTTCTGCCTTCCTGCATTTGATTTTGAGGTTTTTGTGTCCTAACACATGGTCAGTTTTTGTATAAGTTCCATGGACTGCTGAGAAAAAAGTAAACTCCTTTCTGTCTCCATTTAATTTCCTCCAAAGATCTATCATACCTAACTTTTCTAACATTTTGTTTACCTCCTTAACTTCTTTCTTATTTATTTTGTGGTTTGATTTATCAAGTTCTGAGAGAGGGAGGTTGAGATCCCCCACTATTATAGTTTTGCTGTCTATTTCTTCTTGCATCTCTCTGAACCTTTTCTCTAGGAATTTCCATGCTATACCACTTGGTACATATATGTTTAGTATTGATATTGCTTCATCATCTATGGTACCCTTTAGGAAGATATAATTTCCTTCTTTGTCTCTTTTAATTAAGTCTATCTTTGCTTTTACTTGGTCTGAGATCAGGATTGCTACCCCTGCTTTTTTTTGTTCACCTGAAGCATAATAGATTCTGCTCCATCCTTTTACCTTCACCCTGTATGTATCTCTATGTTTTAGGTATGTTTCTTGTAAACAACGTATTGTTGAATTCTGGTTTTTAATCCAATCTGCTATCTGCTTCTGCTTTAAGGGAGAAGAACACTCTATTCTTTTTTTTTTTTTCCTTTTAAATAGAAGTTCTAGTTTTATTTTATTTTTTTTAAATTTTATTTTATTTGCATAACATATGTGTGGGTAATTCTTCAACAATAACCCTTACATAGCTTTCCGTTACAAATTTTTCCCCCCAACTCCCCACCCCTCCCCTAGATGGCAGGATATCCACTACATGTTAATTATGTTAAAATATTGACAAATCGAATATATGTATACATATTTCCAAACTTATCATTGTTGTGCAAGAAAAATCTTATCTACACAAACGATATATCAGATAAAGGAAACACAATGTAAGCAAACATCAATCAAGGAGTATGAGAATGTTATGTTGTGGTCCACATTTCGCATCCCTCTCTCTGGGTGTATATGGCCTTCTTCAGTGAACAATTGGAGGTGGTTTGAAACATTTCATTGTTGAAGAGAGCCATGTCCATCAGAATTGATCGTCATATAGTACTGTTGTTGCCGTGTATAATGATCTCCTGGTTCTGCTCATTTCACTCAGCATCAGTTCATGTAAGTCTCTCCAAGCCTCTCTGAAATCATCTTGCTGGTCATTTCTTACAGAACAATAATATTCCATAATATTCATATACCATAATTTATTCAGCCATTCTCCAGTTGAAGGGCATCTATTCAATTTCCAGTTTCTAGCCACTACAAAAAGGGCTGCCACAAACATTCTTGCACATGTGGGGCCTTTTCCTTCCTTTATGATTTCTTTGGGATATAAGCCCAATAGAAATGCTGCTGGGTCAAAGGGTATGCACAGTTTGATAACTTTTTGAGCATAGCTCCAAATTAGAACACTCTATTCTTGATGAAGGAATTGGCCCTATGTGATTAGGATTGGCTTTTCTTTGTATTCATTAACTATCTGTTTTATAATACATTCTGGAATTTTGCCATGACTTAGTGACAAACGTGCTAATCTATATTGCATTTTTTTTTTTTGAAAATTAGAATATTTGCCTTTCACGTTCTTATTCCATCTCTTTCATTCTCCACAATATTTCTGTAATCACTGAAAGTAGCTTAAGCAAATGCATTCTTTGCTTCAATATCCTGAGCTGTCTTCTCTTATTATACATCTCTCTACTTATTGTTTTCAGTTTTCTGTTGTTTTTTGTGCTTTTTCCTTTTCTTTTCCGCTATTATCATTCTATCCACATTGAGCAGCTGCCCTATATCTTTGAAGCGCGCATTTTTCATGTTTTTAATCTTTCCTTTGCTGCATTCTCTTTCATTTTTCTGAGTCTTCCCCAAAATTCAGTCCTAGACTCTTTCTATATTGTCCAGTTGGAAATTTATCCACTGTGATCTCAGACATTACCTACATGGGCTGATTACATCTCTTATCGTTCAGCCCTGATATTCTGGGTTTTTCACTTGATTCTTGAACATTTTCACTTAAGTTAGTTATCACTTCACATATGTCTTATAGCCCAACTTGACCTATTCAGATTACTCAAATGAATCTGTAGTCTTATTGTTTTGAATATTTCTTCTAAACAACATAAATTTGGCTATCCCGTGTGAGTCTTCTTCATGTCCTCTTATAATAATGGAAGTCTTCCTTCCTTTCTCCTAACCTTATGAATATACTAGTTAGACCAACTGAGCTATCTACCTATCATTTGTATAAACACAACCAGTCTGTTGAGAACCATTCAAATGTTTGGGTAGGGCAGTAGACTTAGAATCAAGTTGATTTGAGTTCAAATACTACCTTAGATACTTATTAATTGTTTGACTCCAAATAAATTACTTAACTTCTCTCAACTTCAATTTTCTCATCTGTAAAATATGAATAATTGTAGCTTCTGCTACATAAATTGTTGAAAGGATCAAATGTGATTGTGTGTGTGTGTGTGTATAGTGCTTTGTAAATATTTTAAGCTAACATGTAAACATTAGTTAATTCTATGCTGTTATGGGGCTCAGTGCAATGTTTTCTAAAAGAAGGAGCATCTAGAAGAAGTTCACTCTTCAGAGGGAATTCCTCATTAATTTTCTTCTGAATTTGGCAAACTCCTTTGGCCAAGCAAATTTTATGCTTTGCCTGATATTTATTATAAGAAGATTATTGAAAAAGGCTACTTCTATTATAGCATTCAAGGAATTTTGAATGATAAAAGTATATGAGAGACACCTTGTTGGCAGAGTCTTTAAATCAGGATTTTCCTTTTTTTTAATAATAAACTGTGAAAGTTTTTACATATCTTTGTCAGTTGGAAAAGATATGATTTATTGTAGAACTCTGTCCAAAAAAAAAGCTTTCTTATTTCTATTAACATTTTTATCAAAGACATCTCCCTGTGCACATGTACAGCTATCTCTAGTTGTCCTGATCTTTTTCTGGCCACTAGACTCTGATACCTTTGGAGGAAGTGAGGCAAGCGACCTTGCCCAGTTCTCTCTCTCACTTAAATGCAGTTCACTTACATATTATGTCATCATCTCCCTGAAGGTCATGGAAAGAAAGGGAAAGAGATTTGGAGCACAGGGTTATACAGAGGTGGATGCTGAGGACTATCTTTGCATGTGTTTTGAAAATAAAAAGCTATTAAAAAAAAAAAACCTAAAAACCCACCCCCAAAATAAAGATCAAAATTAGTAAAACACTAGGTAACTCATAATGAGAAGAAAATATGAAGACAGTAGAAACAACAAAACATATTGCTTTTTGTACAACAACAATTTGTACAACAACAACAATTTAGGTGAAACTCATTAACTTTTTGTGTAGATACAAAAGTAGGCATTTGTTCTTTCTGTCACTTTTTAAAATAAAATACATAATTTTTTTCCTTCTGTGCCTTTGGTATCTTTTCCTTTCTCAGATGCTTATGATCCAATCTCTTAAAATTTTATTTCCTCTAATCAGGCTCTCAATCTGTATATATGTGGTCCTTTCTAGCTGCTTTCCTGGTCCTTATTCTTGAGTTCTATTTCTACTTCTGCTGTAAATAGATATGGGACAATTATTCCAAGTGAGATGACCTTGGTAGTGAAAAAGTTCAATAGAAAAATATTTGTAGATATTTTTCATTTTCTTTATTTTGTTAACCTTTCACATTCTTTTTTAAATTTTGTTGTTGTTGTTTTAGGCATTTGGGGTTAAGTGACTTGCCCAGGGTCACACAGCTAGGAAGTGTTAAGTGTCTGAGGTCAGATTTGAACTTAGGTTCTCCTGACTTCAGGGCTAGTGCTCTATCCACTGCTCCACTTAGCTGCCCCCACATTCGTTTTTAAATGTCCTCAAAATTATTTGGATGTCTTGCCAAGCTTTATTTTTTGCAAATACTATCTGAATTTTTTTATTCACATGTAAAATTAGTTTTTAGCAGTTATTTTTTTATAAGATTTTCCATATTTTTATTCCTTCCCTCTCTCCAAGACAGCAGTTTGTGATAAGTTATACATATACAGTTATGTTAAGCATATTTTTCATTAGTCATGTTGTGAAAGAAAAATCAGAACAAAAGGGAAAAACTACAAAAAAGGTGAAACTAATATGCTGCCATCTGTATTCAAACTTTCTCTAGGTGTGGGTAGTATTTTCTCACAGGAGTCTTTTGGAATTGTCTTTGTTTGTTATATTGCTGTTAAGTATCATAGTGGGTTATTACATAGTGTTGCTCTTCCTATGTAGAGTGTTCTACAGGTTCTGCTCACTTCATTCAACATCTTTTCACGTACATCTTTACAGATTTTTCTAAAATTTGCCTGCTCATCATTTCTTATAGTCCAAATAGTATTTTATTACAGAATTCATATACCACAACTTATTCAGCTATTCCCCAATTGAAGGACATTCCCTCAATTTCCAATTCTTTGCCATCACAAAAAAGAGCTTCTATAAATATTTTTATATATGTAAATCCTTTTCCTCTTTTTTTGATATCTTTGAGATACAGATCTAATAGTGGTATTGCTGGATCAAAGGGTATGCATAGTTTGATTGCCCTTTGAGCACAGATCAAACTGCTCCCCACGATGGCTGGATAGATTCATAGTTGTACCCCCAATGCATTAGTGTTCTAATTTTCCCATACCTTCTCTAACATTTGTCATTTTCCTTTTCTGTCTTATTAGCCAATTAGTAGGTGTAAGGTGGTACTTCAGAGTTGTTTTAATTTGTACTTCTCTAGTCAAAAATGATTTGGAGCATTTTTTTCATAACATTATTGAGAGCTGCTTATTCATATCCTTTTATTATTTATCAATTGGGAAATTACTTGTATTCTTATAAATTTGACTCGGTTTTCTATATATTTGAAAAATGACTTACCAAACTTTCTTTAAACTGTTTTTAGCTTAAACTGCTTCTCTCTACTTTTTGAAACTTTACTACTACTAATCATCATTGTTCTTGATAAGATTTTACAAAGAAGCTTAGAGAATCCTCTAGCCGCCAACTTACATTCTTTTCCAAGTGAGGCAAGTGTTAGCTAACTTGCTTTTTTAGGCTTTTTTGATTTTCTTACACTCTTATATGAAATTACAATTATTATTAATATGTTTTGTTGTTTCTACTGTCTTCATATTTTCTTCTCATTATGAGTTACCTAGTGTTTTACTAATTTTGATCTTTATTTTGGGGGTGGGTTTTTAGGTTTGTTTTTTTTTAATAGCTTTTTATTTTCAAAACACATGCATAGTCCTCAGCATCCACCTCTGTATAACCCTGTGCTCCAAATCTCTTTCCCTTTCTTTCTCCCATTCCCTCCCCCAGACAGCAAGCAATCCAATACTTGTTAAACATGTGCAGTTCTTCTATACATACTTTCACATTTATTATGCTGCACCAGAAAAATCATTGATCTTTATTTTTAATCAGGTTGGGCTATATACAGACAGTTGGGTCAAGTGTAACTTCTGTACCAATAATGGATTTTTTCCTGCCTGTTAAAATAAATTTCAGGTGGCAGCTAGGTGGCGCAGTGGTTAGAGCACCAGCCCTGAAGTCAGGAAGTCCTGACTGAGTTCAAATCTGGCCTCAGACACTTAATGGGTCCTAGCTGTGTGACCTTGGGCAAGTCACTTAACCCCAATTGCCTCGGCAAAAAAAAAAAAATTGATTTTTGCAATGTTATCTGATTGTTTACTATGTTCATAAACTTACACTTCTTTATTTGGGGAAAGCAAAACCTTTCATCTCACTCCTTTTTGATCAGTGCTTTCCAATATACTTCTCATCCTCATTTATTTTTGTCTTTTGAAGTCGTGGAATATCAAAGTATATATTGGTATAATATTTGGAGGGATCAGATGTTCCTAGAGATTTTCTTTTTCTGTTTTCATTTTCCTCATAAATGTTGGTAACTAAGGTACAGCTATTTTGATAGTAGTATTTTTGCAAGTTCATGAGCACTGCAATATAAAATAAGTAGATGTCCCATGAGATAATAATTTCTTATTGCTTTAGGGAGTATGATAAAAATCAACTCCACCAGTTCTTTTCTTTGCTTTTTCACAGGATGAATCCCTGTGAACCATCCTTTCATTTAGGTTCAACTTTTTTCTAATGGTTTCATTTATAATGCTTTGGATTCTTCAGCAATATTCTCAATTACAGGCCATTGAATAATGACCTCACATTTAGAGTCCCAGTAGCCAAAATTGTCCATGGATGATTCAAAATAATTTTTAGTATCTTTCCTTGCCACTTTGCCTCCATTACTGCAGAAGTTGAAAAGGCCTACACAGGAGTAAGGGCCTTGTTCCTCCCAACATTCCCATCAACATCCTTTGTTTCCCACTTAGACAGATTTGAAATTTCAATAATCTTTTATTCTTCCCTGAGGCCCTCATAACTAGAATAGCAACCACTAAAGTTCTGTTAATTCTGTTGTTTTCTAGTTGTGAGACTAGATAGTTCAGTCATATTAAGTTTATTCATCTCTAAGTGACAGTAATTACATTACCAATGCAGTGTTATCCAACAATCATTTATTAAGCACCTATTGTGCTAAAATAGGTACTAGGGGTATAAATATAATAGATGAAAACAATTTCTAATGTTGAGAAGCTTACTTCAACTAAAAGGATACAACATGTAATCAGAAAACTTATATATGAGCATTAACAACAAGAAGAGAGCAGCAGTAACAACCAGAATATTCAGGAAAGGCTTCTTTGGGGAAGTTGTATTTGAACTGATCCTTAAGTGAAGCTAAGGAGTTTAAAAGGGGGAAATGAACAGATTCATTATAAACATTACCTTTTCAAAAGAATGGACGAAGTAAATGGAATACCAGATTCAGGCAACAGAAATGAAATCAATTTGTCTGGAATATAAAATACATAGAGGAAAATACACACATACATAGAGGAATGTACTTCAGAAATATCATGATGAGGCTCACATAGCTATAAATGAAAGACTACATAAAAACCCACAATTATTATTCTTTGTATCACCAACACATGGCACATGTCCACCTTGCATATAACAGGTACTCAGTGAATATTTCTTGATGTGATTTTCTGTCCATTAATACTTTAAAACTAAACTCGCAGTTTGTGTAGTGATTCCAAAAAAAAAGAAAGAAAATGCCACAACTAACACTTTTCACAGGACTTATGTCATTTGATAAAAGTTGTGCTTGAATTTATTTATCCCTGCCTTTTCTCTTTGTTTAGAGTGAAAAGAAGGTGAAGACGACAGTACTAACTGCTGCACTTTTATTGTCTGGAATCCCAGCTGAAGTAATCAGTCGTTCCATGGATACCTATAGCAAAATGGGAGATGTTTTCACAGACCTTTGTGTCTACTTTTTCACTTTCATCTTCTGCCATGAACTGCTTGTTTTTTGGGGCTCTGAAGTTCCATGAAAGCTATAGAACCCATAAGAGTATCTTAAAAAGCCAATTTTCTGTTCTCTACTAGTCTAAGGGAAAGAAACCGGTTTATACTTTTATAGCATTATTACTTGATAGAAGTTGTAAAACCACTGGATTATGAATGGAATGGCAAGGTCTCCAGATCAAAAGTTTTAGTTTTGTGGTTGTCCTAGTCCTGATGTAAAGAATAGAGTACAAGTGTCATTCATTTATTTATCTTAATCGATTAGAAGGTGTATTTGTTGCCCTTGCCTACATTCCCCTCAGGTTGTATTCATTCTTTTTTGGCCTATGATAACATGACTAAGGTCTTTGTGCTCTTTGCAGAACTGTTAAAACATTATCTTAGCCGTCTCTAAAAACTGCTTCCAGCATTTGTTTTTCCTTCTCTTAAAATAAATGAGTCCATCTTATACAAAAAGTTAAATTGACTGTGTTTTCTGACCTCCTTGTGTATAATGTAACATCCAATAATTGAATGAAGTAATCAAACATTAGCCATTTTCCTCATTGAAAACACTTTACTATTTTCAGTCTAACTTCTAATATTTTCAAATAAAGGAATCCATTTGTATAAATAAAATTGGAGGAGGCTTGGGAAGTTATCTGTTGTGTTTCTGCTGCATAATTGGAATTTTGATATGGCATTCTAAATCAACCTTCATTAAATCTTGTTGATTTGGTCTCATATTATTCTTAACTTTCATCTGAACAGGAAAAGTGATTTCTTTTTGATAACTTACTGGTTCAGGTCTACATCAAAGAAGCAGAAAAAAGTTTATATATTTTAATTGACTTGATAAATTTCCTCATTTAAGGAGTGTAAAATATGAAAGAATTGCTTAAGAGATTTTTATGGGACTTGTATATTACAAATATTCATTAATTCAAATAGTTCTTTTAATCAAATTCAGAATTTTTTTTCTTGTCCAATTTTATCTTGCTTCACATGCCCTAAATAGAGTTAATCAAGTGACAGAACCATCTCTAATTTCTGTCTTTTTCTCCAGCTCTTGCTGAATTCAAGAATTTGACTTTGTTCAGGAATTTCTCGTTGGGAAACTTGATCTAGGAACTCAGGATTGTCTCAAAAACCCAACCTTGCTATATGAATATTATGGAATACTATTGTTCTGTAAGAAATGACCAGCAAGATGATTTCAGAGAGGCCTGGAGAGACTTACATGAACTGATGCTGAGTGAAATGAGCAGAACCAGCAGATCATTATACACGGCAACAACAGTACTATATGACGATCAATTCTGATGGACATGGCTCTCTTCAACAATGAAATGTTTCAAACCACCTCTAATTGTTCACTGAAGAAAGCCATATACACCCAGAGAGAGGGATGTGAAATGTGGACCACAACATAACATTCTCATACTCTTTGATTGATGTTTGCTTACATTGTGTTTCCTTTATCTGATAATATCGTTTGTGTAGATAAGATTTTTCTTGCACAACAACAATAAGTTTGGAAATATGTATACATATATTCGATTTGCCAATATTTTAACGTAATTAACATGTAGTGGATATCCTGCCATCTAGGGGAGGGGTGGGGAGTTGGGGGGAAAAATTTGTAATGGAAAGCTATGTAAGGGTTATTGTTGAAGAATTACCCACACATATGTTATGCAAATAAAATAAATTTAAAAAAAAAAAAAACAACCTTGCTCATGTGAAACCAGCTCCAATCTCTGCAGCTCCCAGCTTTGCCAGGAATTCCGTGCCATTCTGTGGCTACTTTCAACTATTACCCCACTCTGGGCCACTTGATTTCCTTCTTTCATAGGGCGACTATGGGAAGTTCCCCTTTCTTGGAATCCAGTCAAAATATATTCAACTCTTTTCTTTGAATCTATCATTTCTGGTTTTCTCTGTCATTCTCCCACTTCACCTCTTTATTTATTTATTTTTTTAAATTATTTTTTAATTTTATTTGCATAACATATGTTTGGGTAATTCTTCAACAATAACCCTTACATAGCTTTCTGTTACAAATTTTTCCCCCCAACTCCCCACCCCTCCCCTAGATGGCAGGATATTTACTACATGTTAATTATGTTAAAATATTGGCAAATCGATTATATGTATACATATTTCCCAACTTATCATTGTTGTGCAAGAAAAATCTTATCTACACAAATGATATATCAGATAAAGGGAACACAATGTAAGCAAACTTCTATCAAGGAGTATGAGAATGTTATGTTGTCCACATTTCACATCCCTCTCTCTGGGTGTATATGGCTTTCTTCAGTGAACAATTGGAGGTGGTTTGAAGCATTTCATTGTTGAAGAGAGCCATGTCCATCAGAATTGATCGTCATATAGTACTGTTGTGGCCGTGTATAATGATCTGCTGGTTCTGCTCATTTCACTCAGCATCAGTTCATGTAAGTCTCTCCAGGCCTCTCTGAAATCATCTTGCTGGTCATTTCTTACAGAACAATAATATTCCATAATATTCATATACCATAATTTATTCAGCCATTCTCCAATTGAAGGGCATCTATTCAATTTCCAGTTTCTAGCCACTACAAAAAGGGCTGCCACAATCATTCTTGCACATGTGGGGCCTTTCTTTTATGATTTCTTTGGGATATAAGCCCAATAGAAATGCTGCTGGGTCAAAGGGTATGCACAGTTTGATAACTTTTTGAGCATAGCTCCAAATTGTTCTCCAGAATGGCTGTATCCGTTCACAGCTCCACCAACAATGCATCAGTGTCCCAGCCCTCCCACATCCCCTCCAATATTCATCATTAACTTTTCCTGTCATTTTAGCCAATCTGACAGGTGTGAAGTGGTACCTCAGGGTTGTCTTGATTTGCATTTCTCTGATCAATCCACTTCACCTCTTTAAACACCACATAAAGATCACAACAATGACTACCCATGTCTCTCAATCATGCAATAAAAATTACATTCAAGGAATGGACATTAAAAAAGGAGGAAGAATTGAATAGAAACTAAACATAATTAAATCCTAAAGAATTGGTGAGTCAAAGAACAAAACGGAAATGATAATTTCATCAAAGAAAGATATGGTAAGGATATAAAAATTTATGGGATGTAACAAGTGTTACAGATAAATGTACATATCTAAATATTTTCATTATCAAAAGAATTAAAGGTCAATGAATTAAAAACAAAACTTTTAAACATCAAACACAGAAATAGAAATTATGAAAATCAAAGAAAAATTAACAAGATTGAAAGAAAATACAAAAACCACTGACTAAAGAAAGTTTTTTGAAGGGGAGAAACAAAATAAACCATAGCTTATTTGATTTTGAGAAAGGATAAAAACCAGTGTCAAGAATGAAAAAAGGCAAATTACCAATAAATAAAATGGTAATAAACTTGGTGAACTGTAGTCTAATAACTAATAAGGGATGTAGACAAAATACAAATTAGGACAATATTTGAGAATCATATCTCAGAAAAATAAAGTTGAACAAGCTATAAAACCAAAATCCAAAACATAAATCGAATCACATAAGCAAATTCTATCAAATATTTAAAGAACAATTCCAATAAATAAACTTTGGAATAGACTTCTACTTAATTTTTTGGGTGATACAAATGTGGTCTGGATACCTGAAACAGGAAGAGGAAAAAAAAGGCTATATGCCTACTGAAAAAATTTGAAAAAAATATTTGCAAAGAGCAAAAAATAGCATATTGGGAAAACTATAGAGATAAGAACAGAAAGCACATGATTATGCAAATAGATGCAAAAAAGCTTTTGATAAACATTAATTTCTGTTAATAAATGGTGTTTTCCTAAAATGGTAAATGGTATAGAAATAACAAGAGTGGTTTCAGGGGAACATGTCAAAATTCATATGGATTGTTGCAGGGTAAAGGAAGCAGAACCAAAAGTTATTAACAAAAAATTCAATTTTTTTTAATATGGCCATTATAAGGAATTTGTTTTGCTTGACTGCATATGTTTGTACAGGTGTTTTATTTTTATTGCTTCATATTGGTTGAGGGAGGTTTTGGCAGGAATGAATCTTTGTGAAAATAAAGTTGAATTTTTAAAAATATGTATCTAAAACTAAGAAAAGGGATAGGAAAAAACTGGAGGCCTTTCTACTAAGAACTGGAATAAAGCAAGGATATTCATTCTCACTATTATTTGGCATAGAAATATAGAAATGCTACATATAGTAAAAAAAAAAGTTGAAGGAATACAAATAGGAAAAGCAACAATTAATACTTTTTTGAAGATGAAATATTTATTTTTTTAATTAAAACTTTTTATTTGCAAAACGTATGTATAGATAATTTTTCAACACTGACCCTTACAAAGCTTTCCGTTACA
>JAJPUD010002854.1:277524-288522 GCA_023553655.1 Myrmecobius fasciatus
AGGAAGTCTACTACATGTTAATTATGTTAAAATACTTGACAAATATATGTGTATACATATTTTTACAGTTACCTTGCTGTGCAAGAAAGAAAAAAAAATCTGAGAAGGGAAACATAATGCAAGCAAACATCAATAGAGAGCATGAAAATGTTATGTTGTGGTCCACATTTCATCCCCATCTCTGGGTATATATGGCTTTCTTCACTGAACAATTGGAACTGGTTTGAAACATTTCTTTGTTGGAGAGAGCCATGTCCATCAGAATTGATCATCATATAGTCTTGTTGCCATGTATAATCTCCTGGTTCTGCTGATTTCACTCAGCATCAGTTCTTGCAAGTCTTTCCAGGCCTCTCTGAAATCATCCTGCTGGTCATTTCTCACAGAACAATAATATTCCATAACATTCATATACCATAATTTATTCAGCCATTCTCCAATTAATGGGCATCCCTTCAGTTTCCAGTTTCTAGCCACTACAAAAGCAGATGAATTTTTTTTTCTTTTTTGCTGAGGCAATTGAGGTTAAGTGACTTGCCCAGGGTCACACAGTTAGGGAATGTTAAATGTTTTGAGATCAAATTTGAACTCAGGTCCTCCTGACTTCGGGGCTGGCGCTGTATCCACTGCGCCACCTAGCTGCCCCAGCAGATGAAATATTTAAAGAATCTTAGGTTAAATAAAAAACCAGAAAGATTGCATTATATAAAACAAATTCACATAAATCATAAGCATCTCTGAATATTATCAACAAAAGTCAGCAAGAAGAGATAGAGAAAATTCATAGAATGTATAAAATATGTGGAAGTCTACCTAGACATGGGAACTATATGAATAAACATATAAAAACTTTTTATAGAAATACAGACCTAACAATAGAATTTGTTCATGCATAGTCCAAACCAATAGTGAAAATTATATTCACTAAACTAACTTATTCTACTACAATACCAATCAAAATATTAAAGTATTATTTCTTTGAGATTTATCTAAAGGAACAAAAAGTAAAAAATCTCAATGGAAATAATGAAAAAAAAATGAGGAAAGATTCTTGGCAATACAAGATCTTAAAACTATACTACAGAGCGATAATCATCAAGACATTTTCCTTTTACTTTAAAAATAGATTGCTCTATGGAACATATTAAGTTTATATCAAAGAAAATGAACCTCAGCACCATAGCAGCTAGTGTTTATATAATATTTTTTAATGTTTGCAAAACACTTTAATAAATAATCTCATTTTATCCTTACAGCAGCCCTGGGAGATAGGTGCTGTTATTATCCTTACTTGACAGATGAAGAAATCCACAGACTGAGGTTAAGTGATTTGCTTAGTATCATACAATTACTATCTAGACTGACTTTGAAGATGTCTTCCTAACTCCAGATGTCTACTTTACTATTTGGTCACCCAAACCCAAGCTACTGTGGGTAGGACTTAATTTTCAATGAACACTGATGGGAAAAACTAGAAAAGTTTGGGGGAAATTAGGTTTAGAAGCAACACCTTATAATACATGCCAAGACAATGCCAACTGGATATAAGATTTAGATATGAAAAGTCATAAATTAGGCTAAGAAATTACTTTTTTGGATCTATGAACAGAAGAATAGTTAATGACTTCCAAATAACGGATATAGACTTACAGAAAACAAAATGAACAATTTTGATTACAAAAATATTTTAGGTTTTTTTTTTTCCCTGAAGCAATTGGGAATAAGTGATTTGCTTAGAATCACACAGTAAGAGTTAAGTGTCTAAGGCCAGATTTGGACTCAGGTCCTCCTGACTTCAGGGCTGGTGCTCTATCCAATGTGCCATCTAGCTATCTCTAAAGGTTTTTTTTGCAGAAACAAAACCAATGAAGCTAAGATCAGAAAAGAACTGGGGGGAAAATTGTGCATCAAGCATTTCCAAGATCTTCTGTAAGAATGATAGTGAATGAAATAATAGCACAAGTCTTTAATATTTGAAAACAGATATATAGATATATAAGGAAATTATACAAATTTATCAGAACAAAAACTATTCCTAATTAATAAATGGCCAAAAATTATGAACAGGCTGTTTTCAAAGGAAAAGATTCAAGCTTTCAACAAATTTTAAAATGTTTCTTAACCATTAATACAAGATGCAAAATAAAAGAACTTTGATCTTGCAACTCATCAAATTGGTGAAAATGACAAATTAAAAATCACAGATATTGGAGGGGCTGAGACAAAATAGGAATATTGATAGTGTAGCTATGAATTAAAGCAACCATTCTGAAAAGCAATTTGGAACAATATCTCAGTCATTAAAATCATACCCTTTGACCCAACTATGCTATTTGTGGAACCATACTCCACATAGATCAAAGAAAAAGGAAAAGTATAAAATATACTTTCTATGGAAATTAATGTACAAAAATACTTATAGCTGGGTTGTTGGGTTTTTTGGTCATGGCAAAGAACCAAAAGGGTGTACCCATTAGGGAATGGATTAATTATATATATATTACATATACACATTATGGTATAAGAATACAATAGAATATTATTGTACTATAAGAAATTATGAAAGAATTTCAGAGAAATTTGGGGAGATTTAAAGGTACTTATGTTGGGTCAAGAGCAGCAGAAGTCAAACATGCAACCCATAATGGCAACAGCTCCAAGTGTGACCTGAATCAGATTAAAATATAATTAGTAAATAAATAGTTAACAAAATAAACATACAATAAAATATACATTATACTTTAAAACTAAATGTCTGGCCTGCAGAGATCTTCTGTATGGGTTAGTGGCTTCTGTTTCCATTTGAGTTTGACACCACTGCTTTATACAATAAAGATTTAGTTTCACATAAAATTCTCTCTTGTACTGCTGTGCAAATGAACATTTTATTTGGTGTTGAGTTCAGAATAAAAAAATAATTTAAGGAAATTAAAGTGCCAAATTAGTTCCTTTTTGGTTGATTGATAAAAATATTTTTTGAAAGAAATTTCAGTGGCTTGGAAAGGAGGTTTTTTCCCCTCTCTATATTTACCTAGCTAAAGGAAGAGTTGTTTCATAATGAAATCTTACTCTCACAAATATTTGGTTAGTCCATGTTTATTAATAGATTCATCCAACAAATATTTACATATTATGGTTGCATGAATAGGATATTGATCTTTCAATTTAAAGTGTAATCTAGTTTTATTGCATTTTCACTGGTGATCATTTTTAATCAAAGAATACTCTGAGCCAAGTTGGATGTTTAGTGCTTTCATGAAACATTTTAATTCTGAAAGAATCGTATCTCAGAACTACATGCAAATCATTTTATGTCAAAGGAACTTGTTATCTCTCATACCTTAAGCTCTGGAAAAATTCTATGACATCTTTGTGCAATCTTATGAGGTTTATAAATTGATCTGATACTTCCCCACCAGATATACTGGCCTCCTTTGCCCATTCTTATCAATTAAAAAGAGGTCTTACAACTCTGAGGTACCACTACACACCTGTCAGATTGGCTAATATGACAGGAAAAGATAATGACGAATGTTGGAGGGGATGTGGGAAAACTGGGACACTGATACATTGTTAGTGGAACTGTGAATGGATCCAATTATTCTGGAGAGCAATTTGGAACTATGCTCAAAAAGTTATTGGGCTGTGCATACCTTTTGACCCAGCAGTGTTTCTATTGGGCTTATATCCCAAAGAAATCATAAAGGAAGGAAAGTGACCCACATGTGCAAGAATGTTTGTGGCAGCCCTTTTTATAGTGGCAAGAAACTGGAAACTGAATGGATGCTCATCAATTGGAGAATGGCTGAATAAACTATGGTATATAAATGTCATCGAATATTATTGTTCTCTAAGAAACGACTAGCATGATGATTTCAGAGAGGCCTGGAGAGATTTGCATGAACTGATGCTGAGTGAAATAAGCAGAACCAGGAGATCATTATACACGACAACAACAAGACTATATGATGATCAATTCTGATGGACATAGCTCTCTTCAAAAATGAAATGTCTCAAACCAGTTCCAATTGTTCAGTGAAAAAGGCCATATACACCCAGAGAAAGGAATATGAAATGTGGACCAAAACATAACATTTTCATGCTCTCCATTGATGTTTGCTTGCATTGTGTTTTCTTTCTCTGATTTTTTTTCTTGTAGATACGATTTTTCTTGCACAACAATGATAAGCGTGGAAATATGTATACATATATTCGATTTGTCAAGTATTTTAACATAATTAACATGTAGTGGATATCCTGCCATCTAGGGGAGGGGTGGGGAGTAGGGGGAAAAATTTTGTAACAGAAAGCTTTGTAAGGGTTGAAGAATTACCCATACATATGTTTTGCAAATAAAAAGTTAAAAAAAAAGTCAAAGAACAAATAATCATAACAAAATCAGACAACACATCAAAATTTGTTGCATGCAGCCAAAGCAGTACTTAGAGGAAATTTTAGATTTCTCTCTAAATGTGTACACCAATAAAAAAGAGAGAAAAGGGAAAAAAAAAAAAAAAAAGAAAGAAACGACCAGCAGGATAATTTCAGAGAGGCCTGGAGAGATTTGCATGAACTGATGCTGAGTGAAATAAACTTTGCAGATAAAAAATTTTAATAAGAAAAAATAAAATAAAAATAAAAAAAAATAAAAAGAGGTCTTATCTATCCATCCCAGAATTTAGAAAGATTACTGTCCATGGTCCACTATCAGTAGCTTCATGATGAAGAAGAGTGCCATGAAGAAATCCAGCAATCTATCCCCACATAAGTCAGCTGGCCTATTTTTTTTTTTTTTTTTTTTTTACTTTTTTGCTGAGGCAATTGGGGTTAAGTGACTTGCCCAAGGTCACTCAGCTAGTACATGTTAAGTGTCTAAGGTCAAATTTGAACTCAGGTCTTCCTGAGTTCAGGGCTGGTGCTCCATCCACTGTGCCACCTAGCTGCCCCTGGCCTATTTTTCTTAATGTAACCAGTGATATTTTCCTTATTCCCATCATGCTGCCAACAAATAACCAATTGTATCATTTCCTTACCTACGCTATTTTGTTTTTTGTTTATAATGCTTACAAGAAGGAGCTGTCTCTTCTTTTTTTCTGTTTCTTCTTCTTCTTTTGGTCTAACAGGTATCCATTTAATCTGCTTTGTTTACAGGTTTATGCCCTACTAATAAACTGGTATCTTGCTTGGAGAAACTGTACCTTAGTTTACTTTTGTTGAATTTCATTAATAAAGCCCTTATCACCTTTTGCCTAAAAAATATTATTTGGTATTTGTATCTCATCTCTATTTTATTTTCTTATGCCTTTCTCATTCTGAATTATCTATATGGAGTAGTCTTACATGACTAAGCCTGCTCAAACTACTGACAAAGACATCATACTATATTTAGAAGTGTCAGCTCTTTCATTTTCTTGAGATTTATGTTCACATTATTAGTGTTATCTTTAATGAATAGTTCTATTAAATGAGTGAGGTTGTGTGGAAGAAAAAACATTTTACCCAATTTTAACTAATGCTGAACTCGACTGAACTGAACTCAAGTCTGCCAGAAACAATTTTATTCCATTTATATTTTAATCTTTTCTTTTTTCTTTTTTTTTTAAATTTTTATTTTATTTGCATAACATATGTGTGGGTAATTCTTCAACAATAACCCTTACATAGCTTTCCGTTACAAATTTTCCCCCCAACTCCCCACCCCTCCCCTAGATGGCAGGATATCCACTACATGTTAATTATGTTAAAATATTGGCAAATCAAATATATGTATACATATTTCCAAACTTATCATTGGTGTGCAAGAAAAATCTTATCTACACAAACAATATATCAGATAAAGGAAACACAATGTAAGCAAACATCAATCAAGGAGTATGAGAATGTTATGTTGTGGTCCACATTTCTCATCCCTCTCTCTGGGTGTATATGGCTTTCTTCAGTGAACAATTGGAGGTGGTTTGAAACATTTCATTGTTGAAGAGAGCCATGTCCATCAGAATTGATCGTCATATAGTACTGTTGTTGCCGTGTATAATGATCTCCTGGTTCTGCTCATTTCACTCAGCATCAGTTCATGTAAGTCTCTCCAGGCCTCTCTGAAATCATCTTGCTGGTCATTTCTTACAGAACAATAATATTCCATAATATTCATATACCATAATTTATTCAGCCATTCTCCAATTGAAGGGCATCTATTCAATTTCCAGTTTCTAGCCACTACAAAAAGGGCTGCCACAAACATTCTTGCACATGTGGGGCCTTTTCCTTCCTTTATGATTTCTTTGGGATATAAGCCCAATAGAAATGCTGCTGGGTCAAAGGGTATGCACAGTTTGATAACTTTTTTATTTTAATCTTTTCTTAATGAAGAAGGGAGAATCCTAGCACCAATCACTTCAAGTAAGTGGGAAGACAACATAAATAAGAGAAGAATTAGTTTGGCTATCAATCAAAATAAATTTCTCTAAGAAATATCTTTTCTTTTTGTACAATAACTTTTTATTTTTCAAAATATATGCAAAGATAGTTTTCAGCATTCATCTTTGCCAAACCTTGTGTTTTATATTTTTATCTCTCCCTCCCTTCTCTTCCTTCCCCTAGACAACAAGTAATCCAATATAGTTTAAACATATGCAATTCCTCTACATATTTCTATCTTTATCATATACAAGAAAAATCAGATCAAAAAAGAAAATGAGAGGAAAGAAAAAAAAAAGCCAAGTGCGCAAACAACAACAAAAAAGGTGAAAATACTATATTGTGATCCACATTCAGTCTGCATAGTTCTTTCTCTGGATGCAAATGGCTCTCTCCTTCACAAATCTATTGGAATTGGCCTGAGTCATTTCACTGTTGAAAAGAGACAAGCTCATCAGAATTGATCATCACATAGTCTTCTTGTTGCTGTGAACAATGCTCTTTTGGTTCTACTCACTTCACTTAGCATCAGTTCATGTAAATCTGTTCAAGCCTTTCTGAAATCATTCTGCTGATCATTTCTTATAGAATATTCTATTACATTCACATACCATAACTTATTCAACCATTCCCCAACTGATGGGCATTCACTCAATTTCCAGTTCCTTGCCACTACAAAAAGGGTTGCTACAAACATTTTTGCACATATGGGTCCTTTTTCTGTTTTTTTTTTTTTTTTGGTTTTTTTTTTTTGTTTGTTTTTTTTTAATAATCTCTTTGGGATACAGACCCAGTAGAGACACTGATGGATCAAAGAGTATGCATAGTTTGATAACTTTTGGGGATAGTTCCAAATTGCTCTCCAGAATGGAGACAACAATGTATTGGTGTCCCAGTTTTCCCATATCTCCTCCAGCATTTATCTTCATCTTTTCCTATCAGAAAGATCCTTTCTTAAATTCTTATTTTTTTCAGTTTTACTAAAAATGAGATCTTAAATATGCTTCCACTATTCTCCCTTTTGTGCCATATGCACAATTTTAAGCAGAATCTACATTTATTCATTCTAGCTTATCAAATTTATGACCTGATAGTAAGAGCAAAATATCATTTATTAAGAGCTTGTTATGTTCCAGATGTTGTGTTAAATTCTGGAAGTACAAAGTACAAAGTACAAAGAAAGAAAAAAAAACCCACTACGGTCCCTTTCTTCAAAGAGTTCATTGCAAATGGGAAAGACAACATGGAAACAACTGTGTACATATATCTGATTGATTGGTTGGTTTTGTCCTTTGTGCTTAAGGAGGATCAAAATAACATCACATTAGAAGTCAAGGTATACATAGTTTGTCCAATTGTGACTGATCAAACCAATACAAACTCTAATGGCTCTACCACATGTCTGACACAAATAGTCTATGTGAACATTTGGAGTGAGGATGTCTCTAAATCTGTGCATCTTATATTTTGAGCTACTGAAATTCTTATTTGCTCAAGGAACACAGAACCTTTTTTGATGTGGGCACACTGTGATGAGCAGTTATGTACTAGTGTCTTCCATGACTCACAATCAATTTCAAAGCTCTTCAGAGATATCTTGAGAATATACTTGTATTGCTTCTTCTGACCTTCATGTGAACACTTGCTTTGTGTGAATAGTCTGTAAAATAGTCTTTTTAGGCAAATGTATATTTGACATTTGAACAATGTGGCCAGATCATTGGAACTGCATTTTCTGGAGTGGAATTTAAATGCTTGGCAGTTCAATTTGAGAAAGGACCTCATTGTCTGGTACCTTATCTTATCAGGTGATCTTCAGAATCTTCCTAAAACAATTCAAATGGGAGTGATTCCATTTCCTACATGACGCAAATATACTATCCAGATTTACAGGCATATAATAATGAAGTTAGCACAATAGTGTAGTAGACCTTCAGTTCCATATTCCTTCAGAGCTTCTCAAATACTGAGCTAGTTCTGGCAATGTGTACATTCCTAGAAAGCATACTGCCTTTCAGAGAGGTCTGGAGAGACTTGCATGGACTGATGCTGAGTGAAATGAGCAGAACCAGGAGATCATTATACACGACAACAACAATACTATATGATGATCAATTCTGATGGATATGGCTCTCTTCAACAATGAAATGTCTCAAACCAGTTCCAATTGTTCAGTGAGGAAAGCCATATACACCCAGAGAGAGGGATATGAAATGTGGACCACAACATAACATTTTCATGGTCTCTATCGATGTTTGCTTGCATTGGGTTTCCTTTCTCAGATATTTTTTGTTCATGTAGACACGATTGTTCTTGCACAGCAAGATAAGTATGGAAATATATATATGTATATTTGACTTGTCAAGTATTTTAATATAATTAACATGTAGTGGACTTCCTGCCATCTAGGAGAGGGGAGGGGACTAGGGGAAAAATTTGTAACGGAAAGCTTTGTAAGGATTAATGTTGAGGAATTACCCATACATATGTTATGCAAATAAAAAGCTTTAATAAAAAAAATTACAAAAAAAAATAAAAAGAGCTCAGAAGAAAAAAAAAAAAAAGAAAGAAAGCCTCTTCAAGACTGCCCAACTGATTTATTTTCCAAGGGTGACTAATAGAGCCTTCCTATCCAAGTTCTGTCTCCTCCTGTTATCTTTCTCATAAAGTGCCCAATATTCTATAAATCATCATATCTGAAATGAATTTAAGAAAATGTTGTTGTTGTACATTTTCCCACTCCTTCAAATAAAGGAATCCCAACATACACACACCAAAAAAAAAAAAAAAAAAAAAAAAAGAAGAAGAAAAAAAGTATACTGCCAAGCACTGAAAAATCTCTCAATTTGCTGTAACTGATGGTTCCACATATGGATGGTACAAGTTCTGGTTGGTAGAGAACCTTTATTTTCTTTTTTTTTTTATTAAAGCTTTTTATTTGTATAACATATGTATGGGTAATTCCCCAGCCTTGATCTTTACAAAGCTTTCCATTACAAATTTTACCCCCAGTCGCCTCCCCTCCCCTAGATGGCAGGAAGTCCACTACATGTTAATAATGTTGAAATGCTTGACAAGTTATGCAAGAAAAATCCTATCTACAAGAAAAAAAAAGAATCAGAGAAAGCAACACAATGCAAGCAAATGTCAATAGAGATCATGAAAATGTTACGTTGTGGTCCATATTTCATATCCCTCTCTCTGGGTGTATATGGTTTTCTTCAGTGAACAATTGGGACTGGTTTGAGACAATTCTTTGTTGCGGAGAGCCATGTCCATCAGAATTGATCATCATGTAGTATTGTTGTTGCTGTGTATGATGATCTCCTGGTTCTGCTCGTTTACTCAGCATCAGTTCATGCAAGTCTCTCCAGGCCTCTCTGAAATCGTCCTGCTGGTCGTTTCTTACAGAGCAATAATATTCCATAACATTCATATACCATTTCCATAACATTCATATACCATGAGAACCTTTATTTTCTTGGTGTTCATTTTCAGATCAAAATTAATACAAGCAGCAGAGAATCAATCCAAATTCATGTGTAAACAAAATGTCATATGGAAGTTCTCCCTCCACTTTTTTTTTAAAACCATAGTTCTTTATTTTCAAAGCACATGCAAAGATAATTTTCAACATTCACCATTGCAAAACCTTGTGTTCCAAATTTTTTTCCCACCTTGAGACAGTAAGTAATCAATATAGCTTAAAGATGTGCAGTTCTATACATAGTTCCACATTTATAATGCTGCACAAATAAAGTCAGGTCAGAAAGGGAAAAAATGATAAAGAAAACAAAGTGCAAGCAAACAACAATAAAAAAGATGGAAATACTATGTTGTGATCCACATTCAGTCCCCACAGTCCTGTTTCTGGATGTAAATAGTTCTCTCAATCACAAATCTATTGGAATTGGCCTGAATTACCTCATTGCTGAAAAGAGCCAAGTCCATCAGAATTGATCATTATATAATCTTGTTGTTGTGTACAATGTTCTCTTGGTTCTACTTACTTCATTTAGCATCAGTTCATGTAAATCTGTTCAAGCCTTTCTGAAATCATCCTGCTGATCATTTCTTATAGAACAATAATATTCCATAACATTCGTAAACCAAAACTTATTAGCCATTCCCCCACTGATGGAGATTCACTCAGTTTCCAATATCTTGCCAATACAAAAAGGGCTACTACAAATATTTTTGCACATGTGGATCCTTTTCCCTTTTTTATGATCTCTTTGTCTCCCTCCACTTTAATCTTGGCTTTTTCAAGTTAACTAATTTATTATTAGTGCAATAGTTGACCTAGATGCCATTTTTTGTTCTCATTGAAGGATCCTGATATCATTGCTGAATACATTCATTGGTGATTGGAAAAGAACTAGAGAACATCCATTATCAAGAACCTATACAAACATGCTATTGTGGAATTTATAAGATATATACTGTGTTAAGTGGGAATTATTCTCACAGGGAAGACAATAGTAATTGGAGGGGAAACAGGAAAGACTTCTTGAAGAAGATGGAATTTGAACTTGAGCCATGAATAAAGCCAGAGAAGCCAGGAGGTAGAGGTAAGGAAGG
>JAJPUD010002855.1:0-19130 GCA_023553655.1 Myrmecobius fasciatus
GAGACCTAGCCCTCCAAGGGTTGATGTCTGTTCTAGAGGGGACGCTGGTTTTAGGAGAGAGAAAAGCATGCTCTTGGGCAGGTGGTCTCATTTAAAGAAATTCAAAGTACTAAGAGCAAAGTAATCCTATCATATTCTTCGTAGGGATCCTCTTTATGTACAGGGACTACCCTGCCCATAAGCAACAAACTACTCCTTCACAGTCTGGCCATCCTGCCAATGGACTTTGTGCTAGACCAACACTTCTATCCCCAGAACAAAATTCTGGAGTCCCAGTTTTTTAAGGTGATTTTTATCTTGAGTGAGTGAAAATCTAGTTTTAATAGAATGAAGCTGTTGTACTATGACACTGAATAATCCACTCTGGGTCAGGAGTGACTGATACCAAGATCTCGATGAATTAGGCAGTAGAAACAAGCTAATTTACTTTCTCTGCATCATCGTCCATGATGGCTCTTCTCTTGATCCCATTCTTCCCATCCATTCTGTCCCATTTCACCAGTCCTATGCTGGCTATATGGAAATCACATGCTTATTCTTATTGCTGGCTCCTATGTGCCGAGGGTTGGGGAGGCACCTTCCCCTACCCCAAAATCCCATTACTCCCATCAGGCTCTCCCTCCTGTCTATGCTGCCAATAGCTCCTACTTGCCTTCCCCATTCATTATGGATTAGACAGTGAGCTTTAGTGTGACTCAAGTTCACCATCATAAGACTCTCCTTAATGTTTAGGCTCCTAAGTAGTAGAGCAGACCTAGTGGTCAATCACAGGAGTTTGTATATTCATAGGTCTTGGTGCTGGTCTTCCTAGCCACTCCTGCCTCCTCTCTTTCCCTGCAGGCTTATTGGGATTTCATGGAGAATACAATTCATAATTCAATCTTTAATAATCTTGAACCTTTTAGGAAATTAAAATTATAAAAAGCTGGGGAGGTAGGGGATAGTAGACTGTGGAAGTGGTAGCCATGCGGGTCTTAGTCCCTGTAGGCTTGGGTTTTTTCTTTCAGGTATTACTCTGGTGTTCTGGTGTTTACTGTCTCTGAGCCCTTTCTACCACTTGGTTTGGGCCACCTCTTATAGCTTCTTTCCAACTATTATATGGGATAGGGTAGCTCCCAGCACCAAGAACTTATTTACCAGACACTTCTTTTGCTTTCAGTGAAGAAGCCAATGTGTTCTATCATGCTGCACCTAATCTTCAATCAACCTTTTTCAAATGATTTACCTGAGCTTGAATATGGGATCACAAATCAGAGTAAAGGACTTTTTAGATTTTTGCCATTTTTTCAGGATTCTCCATTCCTCCTCTATGACTTTAGAGCAATACTAATCTGGATTTTAAGAAGAATTTCCTTTACTTATGTGGGAGGGCTACACCGGGATAGGAACACTGATAATTTAAGTGGCTTGGAAAGATATGACAAGCTAATTGTTTTAAAGCCCTGCTCCCTCCTCCCCCAACATAATCATTATAGCTGTGATTCTGTCTTATTTGGTGCTTGTTCCTGGGCATGGTCAGTCCAGAATTAGATGAATAACTTATGAGCCTGCCATTATGTTAGTGTTTAGAAGGCTGCATTCATATTATTAAAAAAGCTAAATCTGAAGGACATTAAACAAGTTTGGGATATTGCCACATGATTGACTGCTCAGTACCCCAGAAGAAGGAGACCCTGGATGAGTAGAGAAGGTTCTGCCCCAAATGCAGAGGCCTAATTCTTTCTGCTTTGGAGCAGCACTTTCTAACACCAAAAAATGCACCAGTTCCCAGCTCATCATGGGTACAAACCAGGCCATGAAAGAGAAGTTAACAAAGACAATTTCCGACTTACCAATGGGTTTTGCTCCATGGTTCTACAAGTTGGCTGTTTGCAACTTGGCACGTTCCCCATAAAAGTAATGTTGCATTCCTAAGAGATTCTACAAAAGTCCATTTGATCTATAATTATCTAAATTATAAAGTATTAACAGAAGCTGATTATCAATTATAACATTATTTCTATGTGAAAAGTTATACCAGTTCCAACTTGCAAATGCTGGATCACATCTCCTCTGGCACAATCCTGGCAGAAAGGAATGAAGCTGAGACTTTCCCATTATCCCGTCACCCTCTCTCAGAGCTACAAAGCTAGGACTGGGATTTTGGAAGCTCCAACAGAGGCATACAGGAAATAGGGAAGTAGGTAATAGGGCTTCCCAGAACATGTTCTGGTGATCTTATTGAGAAGGTGAAGCCATAGCTCAGCTTTGTTATTCTCCTTGGAGGACACTAAAATTTTCCACACATTTCCATTTTGTTTATCTCGGAGTGACTTTTTTCTTACCTACATTCTCACAAACCATTTCCTAAACCATTTCTATAACAGACTAGCCCTTATTCTTATACTTTGAAAAAAGACAATTTCCACCTCCCCAATATCAGAAAACAGATGAACCTGAGGTAATAAACCTACAAGGGTTTAGGTAAAAATGACCATTTCTGTAACACTTGTTAGAAACAAATGAGAGTAGGAGAGATTAAACTGACTCCCAAAAACTTTGAATAGGTAGCTGGCTGACTCCTGAAGGACCAGTCAGAATCATTCTCTCACTGTTTAATTTCTAGGGCTGCTACTGCTCCCAGCTGCCACTAAAAACCCATCCTCCTTTTGTGGCCAATCTGTTAGGCATCCATTTGTGAGGATAAAAGAAGAAATCTGGCTTTGAGGTCAACAGTCAAGATTATAGGATTCACACAAATCTGGGCCAATGACCCAGATGTTTAAACCTATTCAGCAGCATTCTCATCACCCTCAAAAACCTAACAGCTAGAAACAGCTGCAGATGATGAGCAACAACAGTAACAACGGATGGAGCAGGAGGCAAGAGGAAAGTTCCATCAACAGATTATGTGTTCTTTCTAGGATACCAAGTATTCTAGGTTTTCTTTGCTCATGTCAACATTTTTTTTACCCACTGAAACTTCAGCTTTGATGATTTGGCCATTCAACTAAGGCTAGACAAACAGGTCTTGATTTTGTAGTTTATTTTCTTGGAAAAGAGAGAAAGCCCCACAACAAATTCTTCCCCACCCCCCACTTCCAGTTCAAACAACTGAAATTGGAAAAAAAAAAAAAAAGTCTTCAGAAGGATGCTAACCTGAGGAAGAGAGGGTTAGGTGAAGAAGCAGTCACAGAGAGTAACAAATTCAGATTTATCCAACTTTAGAAAGTACATAAATCTTTGTCTCTACATCTGTATGGCCCAAAGTGAGCCACCTCGGAAGAACTGGTAACAAAGGCCATGAACCTCAGGGGCCCCACCTGGTCTCAATGCTGGGGAGAGCTCATTCTCTTGGAGGCTGCATCTGCTTACAGAACTCATCAAATTGCTGCTGCTCCAGCTCAGTCATTACTCTGTTGAGAGCATAAATCTGAAGGGAAGAGAAAGATGACAGAGAAAAAGTAAGATAATCAGTGCATGATCAGGAAGGGATTTGTGAAATGGCCTTTTTATAAATAAGCCTGGAAGACAGAGCTTCCCAGCTATGACAAAAGGAAAAAAGATGAAATCACTTTTTAGGTGAGAACCTAGTCTGTATGGAGATTTATGAGGTAGGGACTAATGATATTATTCTCAATTTACACATGAAGAGCCTGAGGCTTGGAATGAGGAGATTCCCACTGTTCTGTATAGGTCAGAGATTCTATAGGAAGGAATCATAGGCAAGGAGATAAAGAAAGGCTCAGCAATTACACTGGGAACATGCAGAAAGTGAAGGCTGACCTTGTACCAAAACTGGCAACAGTGGTTAAAAATACTGTAATTGAATGTGGGGGGAGGAGGGGAGGACAAGGGCAAAAGGCAGAAGTGTTATATTTTGAGAGAGAACCTGGCAACATGCAAAAAGATTTATAAAACCAATCCTATCATATGACCCAGTGATTACACTTGCACCATTAGGATCATAGCCTAAAGATGTTATTTAAAGGGAAAAAAGACTTATTTATGCAAACACATTCAAAACAGTTTTATTTATAGTAAGAGTGAAAACTAGAAATATATGACTCCTGGGGAAGGGCTGAATAAACTGGCCTGATACAATATGTGCGATGAACAGTAGAGATTATTAAGAGAGACATCATATGAGATGGGAGAAGAAAGCAAAATTGGCCCACAGCAACTATAACTATATAAAAATAACAGCAAGAAAATCTGATTAGTATAGAAAAAAACAGATGGGGAAACTGAATAAATAAAATGCTATTTGATATTATTAAAGTACCTCTTTTCCTTTGAAGCAAACTATTAAGAGTTTGCAGATTCATTCTTTATGGTTGTTTGTGAAAATTATTTTTAAAATACTTTGATGTACAATAACAGCAAAAAGCTGTTACCCATCAACTACATTTCCCTTTCTCCTATGACGTAAATTTGGTAACCTCCTGACTGCCTACCTCGTGTGTCTCTAATATTTGTTACTCCTATTAGTTCCCAGAATATCAAATTTCTGGTTACAGGTTACATAGTCACTGGCCAGAGGTGTCTCCCAAAAGGCAAAGTGTTTATGTCCAACAGAACTCAGTGACTTTAAAAGGCCAACAATTTGGGAACAGGTGAAGAAATCAGAGTATACAAATGTAATGTAATATTATTTTGCTGCCCCAAATAACAAAAGGGCTAATTTCAGAGAAACCTAATTAGTATGAACTAATGCTTAGTGAAGTGAGTAGAACAAATACAATATATAAAATTATTCTAAAGAAAAACAACTTTAAAAGATCTCAGCAGTCTAATCCATGCCACAATCCACTGGTCATTCCAGTAGAGAGGTGGCAAGTTCATAAATATCGGTAACCTAAAACAGACTGTGATAAAGGGGCATGAAGGCTCCATGTATTAATTCAATATTAACTATTTTAACAAACCTTTATGAAGTCCTTATTGTAAGGCCCTATGCTGGCCCCTGCTCTAGGTAATCCAGCCCAATGCATGGCTATTCCAGAGCAGAGGAACCTTCCCATTTCAGAAGTCTGGGTTATTGGTGCTAAGGAAGGACTGTACTAATAGTGTGTGGCAGAAGGCTCTGGAGTCACTATCAAGTCCCATCTTTGAGAAGGGCAGTGGTTGGAGTGCTAACTTCTCAGCACCAAAAATGGAAAAGGGAAGAAATGTGAGGACAGAAGCCAAGTTCCTTCCAAGGCTTCATGCCTGGGCCCTTGGGAGGAGATAGAGGCCCCAAGTAGACACAGAGCAGATGATCCTTGGACACAGCTCTGACCCAGCATCTGATCTGCATGACGCAGGGATGGAAGCCCTTTCTTCCTGGTCCAGGATGAAGAATAATGAAAAGGCAGAAGGCTTGTTGATAGTGGAGAGCTATGGTGTGCCTACAATAACTCAGTGGAGGCCAGGTACAACTATCCTCCAGGACAGTGGGCTCCCCCAGGGAGGTCTCCATAGTCAGGAGTTGAATTAGAGCTTGGGGTTGGGACACTTACCTTCCTAAGTAGCTTCCAGAGCTAAGTTGCTCTGGGTAGGACTAGAGGGATGGTAGGCAGAAGGAAAAGGAAAGAGTAGAAGAAAAGAGAAATGGAAAAAGCCACCAGGGATTTTAAAAGGATGAGACAGAAAGGAAGGGGAGCCTTCCAGTATGAGATGCAGGAGTTTGCCCAGGAATTTATTGAGCAGGGGAGTAAAACTAGGGCCTGCTCTTCAGGAAAAGCCCTTTGGCCAGTGTGGAAGGTGCGCTGAAGAAAGAAGTCTGCGGCAGGGAGATCAAGGAGTCACCAGAGCAGGCAACCAGGCGTCCCACAGAATAGAGTACAGAGAGTCCAGTCTGCAACTCTTCTTCTGGAGTTCAAAAGACCCTGGGCAGATCACTTCACCCTATTTGCCTCAGTTTCCTCATCTGTAAAAGGAGCCTGAGAACGAAACGGTCAGCCAAAAAGGCTCAGATGGGGCCGTGCAACACGCAAGAACAGTCGGGGCTCACCTCGGCCCTCTGTCTTTGCTTCAGTTCCTGTTGAGCTGATCTCTGCCTGGCTTTCTCTATTCGGTTCACAGTCTCCTTCACTTTGGGTTTTTCTTTCCGACCAGAAGACTCCATGCCTTACCTTTTCTGCAATTCAAGCAGAGTTGACTCGGGCAGAGTTTTTTGCTTTTTTTTTAAGGGGAGGGGACCCTCTGTGGCAGACCCCCGACCCCATTCCCCCAAACCCCGGCAAATTATCCAGAGATAGAGAATGAGAACTAGGAAGGCCACTAGGGACATCAGCCAGTCCAGCCCCGCATCTTACAGACGAGGAAATTGACTCGGGAGGGGCTGGCTCTGGGTCTCTAAGATAAAGAGCACGCCCCGCCTTTTAGAGCCCGATCCTCCGGATTCAAATCCAGCATCTTTTTCTCGCTCGTCTTAGAGGCAGGTTCTGGCCAACACATGACAGCTTCTGCTCCTAGCTCCGCCTACTCCGGGGCAGCCCTATTCCCGGCGCTTCCCCTGGGGTTTTCAATCACCCCCAAAATTATCCCACAGCCCCCCTTCTCTCTCCACGCGTGCTCTTGCCCTCCCTTCCAGCTGTTTTCTTCCTTCCCCCCTCTCCCGAGGGCGGCTCAGCTCCCAATTCTGTCCCCACCTTCTGCAGTAATATTCCCAGTCTCTCCTCTCCCCCGCCGCGGCCCCGGGTGGGGGGGGGGGGGGCCAATCCTCCCTCCCCCCGCGGCTGTTCTCTACGTTCCACGTCCCCGCCGCCCCCTGCAGCTACGGCTGTTCTCTCTTCCCTCCCTCTCCCCGCGGGTATCCTCTACACCTCCCTTTCCCCCTCCCCCAATCTTCCCGGCCTCCTGCGCTGCCTCCCAAACAGGACTAGGGACCACGGTCCTCCAGCTTTTTGTCCGGATCCAAGGGGGTTTCGGATACGGCCGGACCAGCTGGGCGAAAACTATGCCTTCCACCCGCACTCCTGCTCCCGCCGCTGGACTCTTCCCCCTCCATTACAATCCAGGGTCCCAAGCTTTCCCTGCTCTCCCCTCCCCGGGGCAACTCCTACCTCTTTCCCTGGGCAAAATGTTGAGGAGAGGGGCGGGGCACCTGATCCGATCGCGAATTCGGAATTCGATTCCTTCCCCTTGCCTTGAGAAGAAAGAAGCGAACAAGGGGTGTGGGGGAGGGGAAGAAGCTCGCACGCGCTGTCTCGGAGCTAGCTGGGGGAGGGGCTGGGAGCGCGCGCGCGCGCACGGACGCGCGGAGATGTAGAAGCATGCGCACTGAGCTATGGACGGGAGGACCGCGGGGCAGTCTTTGAAAGGCTCTTGTGGGAAGCCTGTGAGGAAAGCCTGGGAGAGGGAGCAGTACTTGAGGGCCACCTGGAGGAGGGGAAGAATTAAGCTAATAATCCCAGAGTCGGGGTCGGAAGAGACTCCTCTTTCCCCTCCCCCATCCTCCCCCCTCTTCCCCCCCAGGTCATCCCGCCCCAGCGATCCCTGCCCAGGGATTCTATCCCAGTGTCTGACAAGCCTTTACCCATCTTTGCTTGAAGACCTTTAGTCTTTGGAAAATCCCTACGTTTAGAGGCAGCCCTGAATTTGAGAACTGACACGTATACGATCGATGCAACCTTGGGCTTGTCCGTTACCCTTAGTCAGCCTCAGTTTCCTCATCTGTAAAATGTGAGAGATTTGGATTGTTGAGTTCCTTCCAGCTCTAAATCCATAATCCTATTTATGAAGCCCCTTCATTCCACTTTTGGAAAATTCTTCATTATGTTTTTTTTTCTTGAATAGAGACCAAATCCACCTTTCTAAGACTTTTTTTTTTTAAATCCATTGCTTCTTTTTCTGCTTTCTGGGCCCAAGCAGTTCAGTAAAAGCACTTCCTCCATGCCATAGGCTGGGGATACAATGTTCTGCCCCTCAAAGACCTCAATGTTCTATTGGGAGAACAGAACAGATCATCTCTTTTCCCCATCAAAGTAATTCAGCATCAGAAGACAGCTAATGTGTTTTAATCTCTCCAGGCTAAATGCCAAATGTTTCCTCTTCCTTCAGCCCATCCTATAATTTTCAGGTTTCTCCTTATCCTGGTCACCAAACAACCTTAGCCCAGATCTTCAAAACTGCAATTTCCTTCTTGAAACTATTTATTACACATACTTCATCCCAATTCAAAACTGGACTTTTTCCCCCTCTCACTCTTCCCTATCTTCCCTTCTTCTCCAAGAAAGGAATTACATATTTCTTTCAATACTTTTTTTTTGCATTTCTTTTCTTTAATTGAATTTTTTTAATTTTCAAAACATACGCAAGGATAAATTTTCAACACTGATCCTTGCAAAACCTTGTTCCAATTTTCTCCCCTTCCCCTCTCATAGCAAATAATCCAATATATGTCAAACATGGTAAAAATATGTTAAATCCAATATAGGCATATACATATTTGTACAATTATCTTGCTGCACAAGAAAAATCAGATAAAAAAGAAAAAATAAGAAAGAAAATAAAATTCAAGCAAACCACAACAAAAAAAGGGAAAATGCTATGTTGTGGTGCACTGTCAGTTCCCACAATTATCTCTCTGGGTATAGACGGCTTTCATAATCACAAGTTCATTGGAACTGGCCTGTCTTTCAATACTTCTGATGTTACTTTTGTACACAGCACACTACCAGTCTTAACTTACTTGAAAGGGTCCCTCCTCTATTCAAGGAATTACTCCCCACTATGCCTGCAAATCCAAATTTGGCTCAGCCCACTCATATTCTGCTGCTCCTTTTTGGCCCCCAGCTGAAACTCAATCTATCCTTAGCTTTTGATAATGAGCCTTTTTCCCCATTTGGACATGCTCAAAAATGAAAAAAAATTCCCTATCTTTCTTCTTCTATCTCCACACCTCCATTTACTAAGATACCGAGATTATTCTCATTTTCTAAAGAGGTAAACTGGAGAGCAAATGGAAAAACAACTGGAACACATCATTAACAGTGAAAAAATGATTTCATAGATGTGGGCATTTTAATTCAACAATTCAGACCACAGCTATTATACACCTCAACTAATAGTTTTATTGGGTGTCATAATAAGAGGGGAAAAAAAGAACAGTCCTTTGATTGCGATATTTGGGAAAAGAGCCTAGCTCAAGTTGGCTAACTTATTCTTTATGTGACAAGCACAAAATTGAACCAGATTTGAAACCTTTTCAGGTTAGTAGAGACCATTGAAGCTGACATTTCACTAACAGCATCAGTTTATAAAATGGAGTGAAACTTCTACAATATGCCTCACTAAGCTCAATGATTTACAAAGGGCATATTGTACCCTGTCCTAGGCACTGAGCTAAAATGAAATAAAAAGCCAGGTAAAGTTTTTTGTTTGGAAATTTGGCCTCAGTAAAGAATAGGAACTTAGAAGGATTTCGGAGTTAATATTCTGGAATGACAGTCTCAGTACAATTCCATATGGTGGTTTGGTAAGAAAGAAAAATCCATTTTAGAACTGAAAAGTGAAACAAACTTTGGAAAATTTTAGAGAAAAATTGAAAGGGAATAGTGATGCATACTAAGGAGCAAGACACTGGACAGCCAAACAAAGCAACGCAGCCCAACAACAAATAAATTTAGCCTCACACACAGAAGAACTAGAAAAAGAAAAGTTTTTTTTAAAAACATCATACTTGCACAAACTGATAAAATTAAGTTTCTGAATTTAGTTCCGTTCAAGTTAGGGACCTACTCAGTGACAATCATTATCGTAGGCGCTGGGATTACAAAAATAAAATCAAAATAGACCCTGCACTCAAAGAGGTTTTTATTCTATTAAACTTCCAAAGCTTTAGACTGTGAGAACCTGGAAGACAGGGACTGTGTTTTACTTTTGTTTTGTATCTGCAATGCTTGTAACATAACATGGCACATAGTAGGTGCTTAAAAAATGCTAGTTGATTGACTGAAGACCAGAAGGAGAAGCAGCATAATATAATGGATAGAGCATCACTGTTACTTATCTTCTACTTCTGTGATTTTAGGTGTAAGTGTTTAATTTCTCAAGGTTTTCATATATAAACTGAGGGTTTAGATTCAATGGCTCTAAGTCTCCTTTCAGTTCTAAATCCTATGATCCTAAACCTATCAATGAATACTCCATGAAATTTTGTCTGAAATGGCCAGTCTACCAAGCCTTGTCCCCTCCATGCTAATGAAATACAAATTTGATCTGAGCAATACCAAAACCAACAAAAAACAAATTTTTTTTGCATTCTTCATATGTTGTTTGTAACTGTCCTTCATTTCATTTATTTTATATCACATTAACAAGCATTTATTAACTATCTACCTCCTACCAGGTGCTGATACTGAGGATACAAGCAAAAACAAAACACAGTCTTTGCTTTCAAGGAGTTCACAGTCTGAGTCTAATCTGCCAACAACTATGTACAAATAAAATATAGATGGAATAAGTTGGAGATAATCTCTGAAGGAATGTACTGGTTAATCTTAGCTCCATCCTGAAAAAAAAAAGCGAAGTAGACAAGAAAAAGGAAAGAATTCCAAAAAAGGGGGACATTCAGTGAAAATTTCCAGAGTTTGTAGATGGAAGGCCTTGTCCTATATATATACAGTTGGTCTTTTTGTACTCCCAAAGGGCCCAAGATGGAGCTGAAGCATGCAGCAAGGTTTTAATAAATGTGAAAAGAGAAAAGGGGAGGATATATTTATCAGAGCCGAGAGGAAAGACCATCACAGATAGAATGACTGGCATGTATATGTGGTTTGGGAGCAGAAATGTATTTCTCAAGAGTGTAAACAAGTAAGTGGGTTTGTTTGGCAGAGAACATGAACCAACATGTAGATAGAGATGAAGGTCATTTAGTTAATAAATTTGGTCATTGGTGATTGCCAGGAAAGTCAATCATTAGTTATGAATTTCTTGAAAAGGAATTAGCAACATTTGCAGATGCTGCAGAAGGGGTGTGATATAATGAGGAAGGAATGTATAATTGCCTTTTGAAAATATCGGAGTATTTTAATCAAGGGGTGAAGTTCCCTCCCTTAGAGTTATTCTGGTTCCCTTGTTACATAGGGAACTTCTTTACTTTGCCCTATGGCAGGGATGGGAAACCTTTTTTTTTTTTTCTGCCAAGGGCCATTTAGATATTTATAACATCATTCGAGGGCCCTACAAAATTATCAACTTATACTATAACTCAAGCAATGGAAGGTTGTTCTACCTAGCTTCTACCTAGATTTCAGCTCTTCATCACCTTCCGTTGATTATACAAATTATTTCACAGGCCTTATTTGGCTCTTAGGACCCTGCCCTATTGCTCTATCAGCAACAGACAGGCAGGGTGTGGTTTGTTTTTTATGGGGACTGTTAGAGATGGAGAGTCTCCTGGGCAGACAGAGCTCCCTTTTTAGGGGCTTATGCCCTAGGATAAAAACTATACATTTTATGGATGTATCTTCTGTTTCCCTGATGCTACAGCTTTACTTTTAATCTTTGGATGGACTGAGAAAAAAAATAGGGTCCCTGTTCTACTACTGTGGAAAAATCTCGTGGATTTCCTGATTAAGGTGAGTGAGCCTCTTTTCTCTTTCCCATTGAGTCTGAGATGGATTTTTTCTTTATTCTTCAACTTGGTTCCAATTTATAACAATTCCCAGAATCCTTGAGCCTGAAAAAGAAATCATCACTATTCTCTCTATTTCAAGGGAGAGAGGAGATGTCTTTTTCTTTTGCATGCTACAGTCATCTGATGTGGCTGACAGTGGATATTCCTTTTACCAAGTCTCATTGAAAGTAAACATGATTTTTTAAAAATCAGGATGGTCCTGGGAAATGTGAGATGTATGATAGTTGTAACCATGAAGCACAAAAAAGGGAAACTGAGAGTGTAACCTAATATGAAGTATATAGGAAACTAACCTAATATGAAGTATATAGAGGCTCTAAATAGAGTTCTCATGGCCTAGTTTTATCTTACATGATGACTATTGGCACTGAGTTTTAACTTAACAAGTTTTCAAGAGAATTCTTAAAAATTTAATTTTTATTAGTATTATTTGTTTACATATCACCTTTATTCATGAATATATCCCTCTCTACCTTCTTCCTCCAACCCTTCACTACCTTAAATAGTCTACTGTAATTTTTCCTCTGGTTTAGAATTTTTTAAAAAATAAGTTACCTGAGAGATCACCTGGCAATCCTGAAGCTGACTGTCCAAGGACTTTTGGTAATCCCAGAACTTGGAGGAAGGAAGTGGCTGATAGATTGAAGGATTTGGAGATAGGGATAAAGAGTGAGGGGAAGAGAAAAAAGGCTTTAAAGTTTCTTTAATTTAGTTAAACATTACTTTTATAGAAATGAAAATTCTAATCAAGCATATATATTAGCAAAATCCACTCATATTAATATGGCATATTTGCTGTATTAACTCTTAGAATCTTAACATTAGAAAGGATGGTTAGAGTCAGATAGCCCATTCCCAAATACCTGAGCAATAATCACTTGTGGGCATCATGACCAGAGATCAGGCAAGTTTTTTTTTTTTTTAAACATGTAGGTGATGGAGAGTTTAAGACCCCTGAGACAGCCCATTCCATTTTTTTTGACAGCTCTGATTCTTAGGACATTTTCCCTTCAATTGAGGTGATATTTATCATTTTGTAACTTCTGTCCAATTTTCCTAATTCTATCTTCTTGGGTTGAGTTAAATAAGTATCCCTCTTACAACTGAAAACCCTTCAATTACTTCAGTTAAATTCAACAAAAGTTCTTGAAGTGTCTTCTCTGGGAAAGGCACTGTGCTGCTGATATAACACAAAAATAAAACAATTCTTGTCCTCAAGAAGATTACAGTCTACTGAGGAGAGGAGAACATATACAACATGAACAAAAATTACTATAGTACAAGAAGGATTGAGATAGAAGAGAGGACTGACAGCTGGGAGGGGTAAGGAGAGCTGATCAGGAGAGAGCAAGGATTTTGAGAGTCTAAGATGAGAAAGGAGTGCATTCTGGGCCTGGGAAATTCCTTATGTGAATACTGATTTACTGAGAGCAACAACTATTGGTCCAATTTGACTGGGACTTCTTAGAGTCTGTGAAGGGGCGTGGTGTGAAATAATACTTGAAAAACAAGTGAAAGATTGCAGAGCGCCTTACATATTAGACTAAGGAATTTTTGTTTTATCCTAAAGACAATAGGGAATCCTTAAAGAATTTTGAAGGTGTGGAGACAGAATAGTCAGATTTATGCTTTGGGAAGATTATTTTGGCATCGATGTAAGCAAATGATTAGTAGTATTGGTAGTAGAATTAGTAGAGATTAAAAGCAAGGATATCAAATTTAGGTGTTGAGGGTTTACCCTGGAGTGGTAGCTCAATGGAAAGATTATAGAAATGTTATACAGAATCAATTAAATGTTGGGGGGGGGGAAGGGAAAGAGAAGAGTAAAAGATGATTCCAAGATCATGAACTTGTATTCACAGATTCTGTGAGAGTCAGAGAGTGGTAGTGCCCTTAACAGAAACTGAAATCTCTGGAGACATTGGGGAAGACAATGAGTTCTGCTTTGAATATGCTGAGTATGAGGAGCCTACAGGATATCCAGGAGAAAATATTCTGCAGGCAGTGGGTGATTGTGACTGAAGTTCAGGAGGGAAGTTAGGACTCTTTGGAGATATAGATTTAGGAGTCATCTCCATAGGCATGATACTTGGACTTGTGGTACTGATTCAGTCTCTGGGAGAAAAGAAGACTCAGGACAACCTTGGGGAATACCCACTCCAAAGGTGCAAAAGATACATAATTATCCAGCAACATAGAAAGAGAAGGAATGGTTTAAAAGAAAGAAAAAATCAGGAGAGCACAATGCCACAGTAGACATAAGATAAAAGGTTATCTAAGATGATGAGTTGGCCAAACATGCAGACAGATCAAGGAGGATGAAGAAGAGAACAGGCTATGGAATATAAGAATTATAAGGTCTTTGGTAAAGCCATTCCCTAACTGCTAAGTAGTCAATGGAAATTTCCCAGAAGAATTGCAAGCTTTTAACAACCATTAAAAGATACTAGGACTTATAGGAAGCCAGGAAAGTCAAAAAGCAGAGATAAAGATGAGAGAATTCTAGGCATAAGGAACAAATGGTGAAAATATTCAGAATAAAGTGTCTTGGAACAGCAAGGAGAGTAGTATCATTGGATCATATAGTATGTATAGGTTAGAAAAGCAAGATACGAAGATTGGAAAGGTATAAAGAGGCCATGTTATCAAAGGCTTTAAAAGCCAAGCAAAAATTTTTATATTTGATTCTGAGTCAATAATTGGAATTATGAATAAAAGTGACAAAAATATCTGTATTTTGACCCAGAGATATCATTGCTAGGCACATACTTCAAGGAAGGTCAGTGACAAAAAGCTTCCATTTATAACAGCAGTTTTATGGTGGTAAAGAAGTGTAAACATAGTAGATGCCCTTTGTCTGAAGAATGAATGATTAAACAAATTGGAATACATGAATATAATGGAAAATTATTACTGTACTATTAGAAATAAGAAATATGGTGAATAGAGAAAGAAAACTGAGGTAAATAGAACCAAGAAACAATATATACAATGATTACAACAATGTAGATGGAAATAGCAATCATTACAAAACAACTGAAAATGAATGGTATGAAATTATAAAGAATGGAATTGTAAATATTATCAAAGGAGATATGAGAAGATACCTTCCCCTACTCCTTTGTAGACATCAGGATCATGAGTGTGGGATACTGTGAGTAATGTCAGATTTTCTTCTATATGTTGATTTTTTCTTATTCCATTTAAAAATGTCTTCGTCATAATGAATGCCTGTATGAAAGGGGGAGGGGAAAGCATATAAGAGAAGTTATAGATTATATAAAAACAAAAGTGTCAATACAAATCTATTTTAACATTTTCATGCTCTCTATTGAGGTTTGCTTGCATTGTGTTTCCTTTCTCTGATTTTCTTTTTTTTTTTTCTTGTAGATAGGATTTTTCTTGTACAATTTGTCAAGTACTTCAACATTATTAACATGTAGTGGACTTCCTGCCATCTAGGGGAGGGGAGGGGACTGGGGGTAAAATTTGTAATGGAAAGCTTTGTAAAGATCAATGCTGGGGAACTACCCATACATATGTTATTCAAATAAAAAGCTTTAATTAAAAAAATACAAATCTATTTTAAAATCTGAACTAAAGTAGGAAAAAAAGCTCACTAGTGAATTTGGTTTCTCATTGACTTGTGCTATTGGAGTCCAGGCTGTTTAAAAAGTGAATGGCTATTAGTAAAGAAGGGGAGTCAGCGAGGGTGGACAATTCTATCTAGAAGATTGGCAGTGAAAAGGAAGAAGTTGTATAAAACAAGATCTGGAGGTGATATTAGGGTTATCATCCTGAAGGTTTTTAAAGTAGATAAAATGGATTCAGTGTAGATTGAAGTGTGTGTTCTTTTCCTTCTTTCCTCTCTTCCTCCTTCCTTTCTTCCTAACTTCTTTACCCTCCTTCCTGTTTTTTCTTCCTACTTTCCTTATCCTCCCTTTTATCTTTTCTCCTTCTTTCCTTCTCCAATTTCTTTCCTCCTTCCTTCCTGTCTTTACAGGATTAATGCAGAAATTTATTTTATATGATTATACATATTTGTAATGGGCTTTGTTTTTCTTACTTTTTGAATGGGCAAAGGAAAGGGATGAAGGGGAAAAGGAACTGAAACTGAAACTGAAAATAAAATAAAATTGAAAAAAATATTTAGAAGTATAGGGTAGAACTGAACACAGTTCATAGCCAGTGGTAATGGATTCTGCAGATGGGGAGAGATTGAAGATGAGAGGGGAAACAGAAGAGGGAGAGACAGACAGACAAACTAACAGAGACATAGAGAAGAGAGAGAAGGAATGATTGGTGGAGAAAGCTTCTAGAAAAAAAATGGGAGAGGATAGAACTGAGCGTGTAAATAGAGGAGTTCATTTTAAAAAGAGAAAAGTCACCTTTTTTGCTTTTTGCTGAGATCAATCGAGGTTAAGTGACTTGCCCAGGGTCACACAGCTAGGGAATGTTAAGTGTCTGAGACTAGATTTGAACTCAGGTCCTCCTGACTTCAGGGCTGGTGCTCTAACCACTGCACCACCTAGCTGCCCCGGGCCACCTTCTCTTCAGAAAAAAAGATTAGCTATGTCCCAAGGGCTATAAAACTGTGTATACCCATTGAACTAGCAATACCACTGGTAGGTGTATATTTTAAAGGCATCCCCCAAAAAGAAAAAGGACTTATATGTACAAAAATATTTATAACAGCTCTTTTTGTGGTGGATAAAAACTGGAAATCAAAGGGATGCCCATCAATTGGGGCATGGCTAAACAAGCTGTGGTATATGATTGAGATGGAATTCTATTGTGCTATAAGAAATAATGAACTAGATGCTCTCAGAAAAATCTGGAAACACTTACATGAATTGATGCACAGTAAACTGTACAGAACTAGGAGAATGTTGTACACAGTAACAGCAATATTGTTTGATGAAGAATTGTGAATGATTTAGCTATTCTCAACAATATTCAAGACAATACCACAGGACTAATGATGAAGCATACTATCTGCTTCTAGAGAAAGAACTGATAATGATTGATTACAGATTGAAGCATGCTATTTTTCCTAAAGACCTTCTAACATTTGTTGGGGGTGGGGTAGGGGTGATGTTTGTAAAGGAGTCCAACTCCATAATGTCATGTATTTCCTTTGGCATGGTTAAATACTCTTTAAATTCCTTTCCAGTTTTGAGATGGATTCTCTCTCTCTTTTTTTTAATTAAAGCTTTTTATTTGCAAAAAATTTGTATGGTTAATTCTTCAACATTGACCCTTACAAAGCTTTCTGTTACAAATTTTTCCCCCCTAGTCCCCATCCCTCCTCTAGATGTCAGGAAGTCCACTACATGTTAATTATGTTAAAATACTTGACAAATTGAATATATGTATACATATTTCCACACTCATCATTGTTGTGCAAGAAAAATCGTATCTACAAGAAAGAAAAATCAGATAAGGGAAACACAATGCAAGCAAACATCAATAGAGAGCATGAAAATGTTATGCTGTGATCCATATTTCATATCCCTCTCTCTGGGTGTATATGGCTTTCTTCACTGAACAATTGGAAGTGGTTTGAAACATTTCATTGTTGAAGAGAGCCATGTCTATCAGAATTGATCATCATATAGTCTTGTTGTTGCCATGTATAATGATCTCTTGGGTCTGCTCGTTTCACTCAGCATCAGTTCATGCAAGTCTTTGAGAGATGGATTCTCATATAGTTCTAAAGGTATCTGTTATTTTATTGGAGAAAAGAGAAGGATTGGAGGAGTGAGAGGGAAGTGATAGCAATACGGAGTGGATATCAGGGTGATCCACAAGGGAGAGAAGGCAGATGTAACAACTCTTATTTTGCCCCTGTTCTCTCTAACAAGGAGAATATCCTTTGGATTCTAAAGGACAAAACAGAATAAAACAGTAAATGATTAACAGGGAATTGATACCCAAGGTAAATAGGAATAAGGCACCAAACCTGGAGTCAGAAAGATCTGAGTTAAAATCCAGTCTCAAACACTTATTAGCTGTGTGACAATAAGCAAGTTACTTAACCCTGTTTACCTCAGTTTCCTTTTCCGTAAAATGTGCTAGTGAAGGAAATGATAAGCTACTTCAGTATCCTTTCCAAGAAACCCCCTTCCCCCAAATGTGATCATGAGTTGGAAATGACTTAAATAATTGAGCTACAAAAAGTTATCAAACTGTACATACCCTTTGACCCAGCAGTGTTTCTATTGGGCCTATATCCCAAAGAGATCTTAAAGGAGGGAAAGGGACCCACATGTGTAAGAATGTTTGTGGTAGCTCTTTCCGTAGTGGCTAGAAACTGGAAACTGACTGGATGCCCATCAATTGGAGAATGGCTGAATAAATTATGGTATATGAATGTTATGGAATATTATTGTTCTATAAGAAATGATCAGCAGGATGATTTCAGAGAGGCCTGGAGAGACTTACATGAACTGATGCTGAGTGAAATCAGCAGAACCAGGAGAACATTATACACGGCAACAAGACTGTATGATGATCAATTCTGATGGACGTGGCTCTCTTCAACAATGAAATGTTTCAAACCAGTGCCAGTTGTTCAGTGAAGAAAGCCATATACACCCAGAGAGAGGGATATGAAATGTGGACCACAACATAACATTTTCATGCTCTCTATTGATGTTTTGTTGTATTGTGTTTCCTTTCTCAGATTTTTTTTCTTGTAGATCTGATTTTTCTTGTACAGCAAGATAACTGTATAAATATATATACATATATTTGATTTGTCATATATTTTATTTTATTTTTAAATTAAAACTTTTTATTTGCAAAACATATGTATAGGTAATTCTTCAACATTGACTCTTACAAAGCTTTCTGTTACAAATTTTTCCCCCCTACTCTCCACCCCTCCCCTAAATGGCAGGATATCCACTACATGTTATTTATGTTAAAATACTAATTTTTCATATATTTTAACATAATTAACATGTATTAGACTATCTGCCATCTAGGGGAGGAGGTCGGAGGAAGGAGGGAAAAATTTGTAACAGAAAGCTTTGCAAGGGTCAGTGTTGAAAAATTACCCATGGATATGTTTTGCAAATAAAAAGCTTTAATTAAAAAAAAAAGAAATAATTGAGCAAGAGAGCATCTGGTTGCTTTTTAAGTTAAATAATATGCGTCAGGTGATCTACATTCTTGGGTACTGAAAGATCTGGTAGATGTGATTACTGATCCATTTTTGATGATATCTTAAAGATTATGGAGAAGTAGAGATGTACACAAGACTGGAGAGGAAAACATGTTGTTCTGTTCAAAAAAATGGGGAAGTAATGAAATCTGCAAACTGTATGCTAGTGAGTCTAGTATCATTTTCAGGCAAGAGTGTAAAACATAATGTTAAAGGGATGCTTAGTGAAATTTTAGAAATGGAAGCAGTGATCCTTCCCTCCTTCCTTCCTTCCTTCCTTCCTTCCTTCTTTCCTTTCTTCCTTCTTTCTTTCCTTCCTTCCTTCCTTCCTTCCTTCCTTCCTTCCTTCCTTCCTTC
>JAJPUD010002855.1:19140-31138 GCA_023553655.1 Myrmecobius fasciatus
CTTCCTTCCTTCCTTCCTTCCTTCCTTCCTTCCTTCCTTCCTTCCTTTCCTCCTTCCTTCCCTCCTTTTTTCCCTCCCTCCATCCCTCCCTCTTCTCTCTGTCTCTGTCTCTTTCAGATTCTATCCAAAATAAGATTTTATGATTTGGCTCTTGAGCCCTGATAGTTTTAGTGGAATGATAGGACTAGAAGTACTTTTACAAAAGAATCAGACCTTAAGATTCTAATATGGAGAGCTAGAATTGTCTAGTTACTGACTGAGACAAAGGAAATAGGTAGATAGGGCAAAGTTGTCTGCTCATGTACTTGGAAAAGATACTTGAAAGATATTGCAAATAGTGGCTTACTTATCAATTGCTTACTCCACAAAATGTTCAAGTTTTTCTATAGTCACAGAAGCATGAGAGAGCTAACCTGTTCCTGTGACATATTTGACAGATGAAGGATTGTGGTATACAGTTATCTTGGTTATTACTACCACGCATGATCCAATAATCCTTTGGGCTTTCTATATCCTCTCCAGAAATCACTGAATTGAGATTTTTTTGCTTCTGTTTTCCCCTTCTGAACTTTTCTTAAAATGTCTTTTTTCTGGACTTCAATGCTACTATTTTTATTTTTTCTTACATAGTAGTAGCCAGTTTGCATTTTAATTTTTCCCTTTTTTTCATTTTGTAAAAATGTGTATATTTTCAAAGACAGGCTCACAGTACACACATCTGAAGGATGGCCAGTATTATTACCTTTTATTATTGTGGTCAGTATGTAATTTTGATTTCTATTCTTCCAGGCTCTTCCTTATGCCATCTCTTCCTTTCATCTGTCTCTAATCCAACATATTCTCTTCTATGTCACACTCACTAACCCTGCATTTGTTTGTCCATATCCTAGCTTTGTTGAAGATGGCAAGTTGCTCCAGTTTCTCTCTCTCCAGCTGCCTCATCGTCCTTCTCTTCCTCCAGCTACTTACAGAGGGATCAGGTAAGTATTTCTGCCTGTTCTCTACTTAATCTAAGGATTAAGGGACCATCTTTCCCTTTCCTTTTCCTGGAAACTGTTTTTCTCCATACCCTCCTCCAGTTCATCTCCTTGAAGTCTGTATCATTCTTGTCTCTTTGCTAAGTTGTTTTTTATGCTCATGTACACTGTTTCTCTAGATCATGGCACAGGAAAAGTTGGCAAAAGGAACTTGGTCATGCTGGGGACAAAAGCTGAGCTGCGTTGTCCCCTATCCATCTGGATGGTCCCTGAGTCCATAGAAGTGAAATGGCTACGGACCCCCAAATCCCAGATTTCCCAGGCTGTTCATGTATATCAGAATGGACAAGACTTATATAGAGAGCAGATGCCACAATACAAAGGTAGAACAGCCTTGGTGAAAGACAGCCAGGAAGACAATTTCATTCTGGAGATTTATAATGTCCGACTTGAAGACCAAGGAGAGTACTATTGTCAGATCCAGGCTGGCTCTCTGAGCAAAAACGCATCTGTGAAACTGGATGTTGCAGGTTAGAATGGGTTATGAGGGAATGCAAGGGGATACATACATACATTCTGTGATTGCTGAATGACTTAAACATTTTTTGAAGTAAGCAATTGATAAGTAAGCAATTATTTGCCAATCTATAGGTAACTCAAAAATGACACATATTCTGAACCCTATTCAACTTTAGTGCCAGGGACCTATATGTACAACCATCAGGATTCATTATTTTGAATTTCCTTTTATCTTCAAATTTTTTTTCCAGTGATTGCTTGTCTTGTTCATGGTAAAGATTTATTGAAACCCCACCAAATACTCACTTCTTTGGAAGGAACATCTCTTTCCAGGTGTGAGTTGAGTTGGGGGTAAGAGAAGAGTATAGTTTGTTATTACTAGTACTTCTGGAGACTCAGACTTTAAGTGACTTTGCCAGAATAATGGCAGAAGAAGAGAATTAGAGTATAGTGAATGTACTTTGGACCTGAAATTAGGAAGATCTGAGGTCAAATCTTAGCTCAGATGCTAGTTGTGTGACTTTGGACAAGTCACTACACCACTCTGACTTTCAGATTTCTTATTGGTTAAAATGAGGGAGAATCAGACCAGATTGGTCTCTGAGATTCCTTACAGCTTTACATCTGTGATTCTATGAGTCATAAATGGTCTATGATTCATTAATAAGATTCATTAAAGTGCCAGAATTGGGATTTGAATCCAGGTCTTCCTAACTCCAAGTTCAGGATCATCCAATATATTGTTCTATCTTTCTTATGACCATTGACCTTTTATAGAAGTACTTTTGGGTAGTGACCAACAGGATGTTTAATACAGAAGAATCTTTTAAAAATATAATTTTGCTACACAGCTTGGTCCCAAAACCCTATTTCTCAGGATTCTGGCTAAACAAGGAATGCAACCATCTCTGGATCACCTTGCATCATCTCCTTAACTGAGCAATGGTTCAGAATCTCCAAAGGAAACAAAGGTTGAAGTGGTAGACTACTTAGCATAGTGTTGTGTCTTGTGAGTCCAGATTCTGCCTTAGAATACAGGGAAGACTGTAAAAAGGAATGTCACATTCTTAACTCCTGCTGGCTATAAAAGAAATCCATATATAGGTGATAATGATAGAAAGGCCAGGAAGGCAATGTTTTAAGTATGGAGGGAAAAAGAAGGAGATATATTGCTGATTCAAGCAGATCTTTCTTTGTTAGCACTGGGCTTGGATCCTTATATTCATATGAAAAACTATGAAGCTGGACAGATTCAGCTGGTGTGCAGATCCCTGGGATGGTTCCCAAAGCCTCAGGTTCAGTGGAGAGATACTCATGGGGAGATACTTCCATCAGAGACCCAATACCTGGATAAGGAGGGGCTATTCCAAATGGAGACTTCTATTACTGTGAGAGATGGATCTTCAGGGAACATGACTTGCTCTATTTGGAATTCTGCTCTTGGCCAAGAGAAGAGAACAACTCTATTCATAAGAGGTAAACCTTTGATCAAATGAGATAATTTTTGTAAAGCACTGTGCAAACCTTAAAGCACTATGTAAATATCAGCTATGATTATCATTACATATTCTAATTAAGTGGGGATGCAGAGAACTTGCTCGGATCAGAAGGGGTGCTTAATGAGGCACGTGCCTCCAAAGAAAACCAAATGCTCTAGTACAGGGATGGATAATGTGGACCTGATCCATGGTTTGAATGCCACTGAGTACTAAAAGCAGTAGTTAAAGGTACTTGACCACCCTGGCCATGTCCAAGTTTTCTTTATCTTCATTTCTTTCTCTATTTCCCTTTTTCCTGTTTTCTAATTTTCTTTCCTTTTTTCTTTCATCCATTCTTTCCTTGCCTAAATCTTTGGCCAGTGGCACAAACAGATGCTGCTTAAGCCCATCTATAGTCCTGCGAAGTAAAGAGGATGGAACCCACATTGTAAGAAAAAGAGCTAGTTGGAGATGATTTTATGAGGAGGAAGAAAATAGTTTTTATGAGAAGATATTGATTCTTTGGTGACTGAAGAGCGCTCTCCCATTTTTCAGAAGGTCCATAAATCTACAGCATTGTAGGAGAAGAAAGCTTTGAAAAGTCATTTGGTACATCTTACTGACTGAAGGGGGACTAACTAAGCCATCCTAGACAGATGAGACTCTATCTTGTTTCTAAAATGCTTTAGAGTAGGGGTTTAAATCTTTTATATGTCACAGACCCCTGTGGCAGTCTGGTAAAGACTAAGGACTCCTCAGGATAATATTTTTGAATGCATAAAATAAAATATAAAAGATTATGAAAGAAACAAATTACATTGAAATATAATTTTCAAATTTTTTTTAAAAGTTCAGGAACCCTAGGTTAAAAACCTCTACTTTAATAAAAAAGATTTCATTAAATATTGGGCTATTCAATGTTTTGGTCCCTTAGAAGAAATCTATCCTTTTTTTCCCCTTTTTCTCTTTTTATGCTGAAGAAATACATTCTTTTAGCAGTTAGGCAGAGTTCACTCTTCAGAAAGAACTGAGACAGAACATGAGAAAATTAGAGTCTCTCATATTTGTGGATACATATAGTATCTAAACAGCTTGTCAGTGCCTTTGCAAACCATAAAGCTTAAATTTTCTTATGAGTAACTATTAAAATTATCACTGTCTTCATTATTATTTCCCTATTCTTCCCTCATGCCATTGGGGGTTTCTGTTTCAGCTTTTCCCTCTTTGCATGTCACCCCCTCAGCAGTGGGTCTGGCTGTGATTCTGCCTATTTTGGGGCTCTTCATTTCATTGGGTATTTATATCATATGGAAGCAACGAAGATCTAGAGGTAATATGATAAAATGTGGGGGTGAGAGGGCTAACTGGTGGGTTGTGGAGTGAGAGTCCTGGAAAGAACAGCAAAAATGAAACAAATTCAAAAAGAAAGACTGATAGTTAAAGTGATGGGGACACTTTGTGGGGAAAATGGAAGGCTAGGAAGGAAATTGACATGAAGCCTGGAGCCATATCCTTGGTCTATGGAAATGGAAATATGAAACTGAAATAGTCCTTGAGATCTACAGTAGAAGTTTAGTCTCTGAATTTATTAGGAATATTATTCTCTTCCTCCCCATATTTTTCAATCTCCTAACTGATTTAGAAGTACAGTCCTATCAATTAAACAAACAAAAAGAAATGTCATATAAAGTTTCAGTCTCATTTGTCTCTTCTTTCCTTCCTTTAGAGAAGCTTCTTTATCAACAAGTGGTAGAAATAGGTAAGTATCATGGGTCAGGAGCAGTGGCTGGTGACCAGTTACTACAGCTTCTCCTAATATGAATGATAAAAACAAGATGGTTAATTTCTGGACACATTCTTTTATTAACCTAGTCTGGCTTCTAATAAAGCCTCTAAACCTTTTTGCATTTCTTATTCCTCTGTTTTTGGCTCATAATTAGTGTCTCTGTATGAATGTGATTCTCATTTAATTTGAATAAGAAGTAGATCTTCTGTAATAGAAAGAACTATAGCAAATTAATCTCACTTGCTTCTTTTTAAAGAGTATTTTCTTTCTTTAAAAAGATTTTCTCTTCATATGTGCTAAAATCTTTTTGCTCTTGAATTCTGTTTCTTGTAACTATGAATTCTTACAAGAAAATATCTAGAACTGTTCATATTTCAAGAAATAGTGATTTTTTTTGGTGATACTTCAAAAAACTGTAATTATTGTCTGGGCAGGCATTCCATTTTATTATCCAAATCACATAATCTGATAGATGGTCTTCAAGAGTTGCTACAGCAAAAACCAAAACTCAGTATCACCCCACCCCAAATCACCCTCCAACCAACCTGATGATGAACCTCATTGAACTTAGTCAGACTGGTTGTCATAGAAGAGATTTATAATCCATCACTAAGCCTATATTCAGAACTTTTTCAATTTTATAGGACCTGCCAATGTTTGTATTACTCTGTTCTTATAACTTTTGGGAACCTAGAGTTACCTCCATGACGTGGTGAGTCATTGGAATAGAATTTTTGATAAATTCACCCATAAAATAAGAGAAAATAGCTGAATAGAAAGCATACTTTAATAATATGTTGCTTACGAGAAATATTTTTGAAATATAAGGATTCACATAAGGAGTAAAAATAAGGAAGCAGAGCAAAATCTATTATGTTCCAGTTGACTAAAAAAGAAAAATCAGGAATAACAATTTAGATTTCAGATAAGGCTACAGTAAGTATAGAGATAATTAAAAAAACAGATAAGCAGAGAAATTAAATTATGTTTAAAGGTATTCTAGATAATGAATCAATATTAGTACTTAATATATGTACCAAATGGTATAACATCTAAATACTTAAATAAAAAGTTAATCAAATTGGAAAGAGAAATTGATAATAAAATTATAGTAGTAGGGATCTCAATGTACCTCCTTAGACCTAAACAAATGTAACCAAAAATGATCTAGAAAGAAACTAAGTACTCAGAACTTTGGAGAAATTAGGAATGAGCAATCTATGGTGAGTACTGAATGAAAATAGAAAATAATATATACTTCTCAGCTTTACATATCACCTTCACAAAAACTAATCATGTGTTGTGGAATAAAGACCTCAAAAAATAGAAAAACAGAAGTTACAAACATAACATCTACTGATTACAACATAATAAAAATATTTTTATTCAAGGGTCTTTGAAAAAAGTAAAAAATAATTAGAAACTACACATGTTTTAAAGTATTGTTTGGTCAAAGAACAAATTATAGAAAGATTAGAGAATCTTATGAAAGAAAATTGCAATAATGAAATAACATGCCAAAACTTTGGACATAAAGCTAAAACAGTTCTAAGGGGAAATTTTATATCATTAAGTACTTTCATCAATTAAAAGAGAAAAAAAATCAGTTAATTTAGGAGGCAACTAAAAACACCTTAGCAACAACAAATCAGAAAACTCTGACTAAGCCACAAAGTAGAAATTCCAAAAATTAAGAAGAGATTAATAAAATTAAAAGCCAAAAACTATTGAACCAATAAATCTCAGAACTTTTTTTAAATGAAGACACTAGGTAAACAGCTAGTATAATTTTCAAAGGAGAAGAAAACCAAATTGTTCCTATCAAATATGAAAAGGGAAATTCACAGAATTTAAGAGGAACTAAAAGAATTTATCATAAACTAGTTTGCTAACAAAACTGATAATTAACTGGATGAAGACTTTAAATATATGAATTACTCTGTTTAACAAGAGAAGAAGTAGACTACATAAATAAACTCAGTATCAAATAAATAAATTGGACAATACATCCATGAATTCCCAAACTGATTTAAAAACAAATCCAGGAATGTGTGGATTTGCAAGTTAATTCTATGAAATTTTCAAAGAACAATTACTTCTAAGATTATGTAAACTATTTGCAATAACAGGAAAAGAAGAGTTTTCCAATTCCTTTCTATGATATAAATATGGTCTTGATACCCAAATCAAGGAACAAGAGTAGGATTTTTGTATAATAAAATAATAGCAAAAAATTTGGAAAGTTATTTTAATAAAACTCTGAAAAACCTTAGTGAAACATAGGACCCATCACTGTAAGGCAGTTATAAAAAGGTTAATACTTCTTTGCCAAAAAAGGAGGAAGAGAGTCGATAGACATTTTTAGAACACATGGTAAAAAGGTGAAATACTTTTGGAACAAAAAAAGATATCACTTCACCACCCAGATGCATGTCTTTGGATTTGTTGCATACAACCCAAAGTAGTTTACCTCTTGATGGAGCTTATCAAATAGCTATAATCTAAGAATGGAATAAAAAGGTCATAGTTGATAATCTCATGAACTCAGGCAGCAATATGATGACAAAGAGGTGTCAAACAAATGTCTGAGTTATGATAATTTGTTTGTAGAAATGGAGGTTTAGGATGGCAATTTTGGGGAAACTCATTTGGGGCAACCAGAAATTTTTAAGGAACCTGGACATAGTGATTAATGTAGCTTGTATAAAAAAACAGTAGGAACTTTCAAGATGGCAATTCAGGCTTTAAAAACTTAGTAACTACCAAATATTTATTATGACATGATCTGTTAACTAGAGAAATTTATTGTTTTTCATAAAATGAGAGATAGCAAATCTCCGTGCTACAAAAATAGGGCTTGAAATATCCTGAATAATTCAACCAATACATCGTATTGGAACTAGACCATCATTTTCCACAATCATCTGGATGCAATCTATAATAAGTAAAAAACATAATTTAAATAGATTTCATTATACCTAATGCTCATAAATTTCAAGCTACATGGAACAAAAAAAAAAACCTTTCAAGATATGGAAAACTGGCAGAGAAATCATAACCATAAGGAACAAGATAAGGTATCTATTGTCCAGTCACTTATTTCTTGGAAAGAGGATGCTTTCAGTGAGCCTACATGGGATTAGTTTATATTTTAATAGTTTTATCCAATTACAAAAAGTAGTTACTTTATACCTATATAAGTAATTAAATTAAAAAAGAATAGTGAGAGAGTAACTTGTTTCAGGACCATTTCTATTTAAACCCTTTCAAAAAAAAAGAAGAGATAATAATTAATGATAATAGTACTCATATAATTCTTTAAGGCTTATATAAAGCAAAAGAAAATTGCTTATAATAGTTCTATCAAGTAAACTGAAAAGGAAACACATTCAGTGAAGCTTTGTGAAAGTAATATCCTTTGTCAGATCATATACCATTATGTTTGGTTTTGGAAACCTGAATATATCTTTTGTTCTAAGGAAGCTGTTATTGAATTTTGAATTTAGAGAGCTGATAAGGCAGGAAGCAAATTCATTTTATATACTCTGATATCTCAAATTCACTAGGTATTAACTAACTGCATCTACTTCCTAGAATCATAGGAATTTAGAGCTGAAGGGACTAGAAAAAAAAGAATGTTAGTTTTGAAACCAGAAAAGCTAGATTCAAATTCTGACTCCAGTACTTTGGTGGTTTTGTTTAAGTCACTTTACATCCTTGGACCTCAGTTTCCTTTTCTGTAAAGTGGGGCAGTTGGAGTAGTTGATTTCTTAGGTCTCCCAGCTCCTTAGATTCCGTGATCCTCTTGAGTGATGTGAGAGTACAATGGAAGAATCTTTACGCAAAAAAAAAAAAAAAATTCAAAAATTTCTCTGCTCTGATGAAGAGATAAGAAGAAATCCTGGAGTTTGAAAATTGCAACCATGATACTAGGTGAATAAATGAAATATAAAAGAGATGCCAGTAAAAAGTGAGATGAAGGGGAGAACTATAATTTCCAGCATGATTAGGATTGCTGATGTATCATGGTAACTAACAAACTATAGGACTGGCCATCTCTTAATATCCACACCACATAAAAGACAGTATAGTGAAGTAAAAAAGAACATGGGACAGGAAACCAGGAGCTGTTAAGTTCTAGTCCTGGAGCAGTACAAACTCATTGTATGTCTTTGAGAGAGCTATTTTGTTGGACCTCAGTTTTCTCGTCAGCAAGGGTTTACTTGATGATTTCTAAAGTTTTTTCCAGATATAACAATCTAGGAATAGAATCAAAAGTTTTCAACCTCAGCCTTTTAAGGAATTGTTTTTCCCTTTGGGAATACAATTCTGATGACCATATTGAACTGAATAAAAGTCATCCTCCTAAAATGAATTCTTTTTGAAAGGAAATAACTATAATTTGACTCAAATGAAAATGAGATATAATTTCACATGAGTGAAAACTTTATATATTTTTCATACCCCATGGTACTAAAAATGTCTAGATAGACCACACATGGAATCATAGAACAGAATTTCAGAGTTGGAAGGAATTTCAGGGGTCACATTGTTCAATCCATATCTGGACAGGATTCCCCTTAACAACATCTCCAACAAACAGTGGTCTGACTTTTCCTTGAAGACCTCAGATAAGAGGTGCTTTTCAATTCCCAAAGTAGACCCTTCCATTTTAACAACTCTAATGCTTAATAAATTTTTCCTTACATTGCTTTTTTTTTGGCTTCTGCTAAGTGCAAAAAGTCAATTTTTTCCATGTGATAACCATTCAGATATTTAGATTTTATGCATGCCAGTAGAAAGAGGGAAAAGAGAAAGTATGGCCAAATGCAAAAGTGATACAGTATATAGGGAAAATAAAATTTGCTTTACATCATATCTACTTTACAATTAATTTGGTCAAAATGTACTTATTCCATAAAACAAGAAAATCTCTGTAGTTTACATAGAGATAAAATCTTTAAAGTTAGAGGTCCAGATTTCATTTCCTTCTCCTTTCTTTTTAGAAAATCTTCTCTCAGATCACGGGAAAGAGAAAGGTAATTATTTGGGACATATGGGACAAGGGAGGGATGGGTAACTTTTCTTTCTCTCTATCTAAGGATGCCTTTTGTTGCAATGACCATAGATGCTCCATGTTTAGTGCTGAAAAAATTGTGAGAATACTATGGAATTAGCATGTGAGGATAGAGAGATGAAGATGATCAGAACTTAATTTTTGGTTATTAACTTTTCACTTATGCTAGTTTTCCCATCAGTTTCTAAAAATAACATTCTTCCTGATTTATAAAATTCTAATTTGTTTAGAATTGTCTGATAGAGTCTAGCTTTGAGTTAGAAAGACTTCTCTCCGCTCTTTTCCTTCCTTTCCCAGCCTTCCTACCTTTCCTTTCCCTTCCTCACCCTTCCCCTTTCCTCTTCTTGTTGCCTATATGATTACAGGAGAGTCATTTAACTTCTTTGTGTTTGAGTTTCCTCATTAATAAAAACAAGACATGAAATAGGAGATCTCTGAGGTATCTTTCACTTCACACTGGTTTACTCATATTAGCTTGAAGTAAACTAAAACTTTTTCATATCATTTAAAAAAAAGATTGTCTTGCATAATTATTTTTTTTGGAATTGCTGTATAGGACTTTATGTTTATCTTAATTAACAGTTATTAGATTCAGCCTGTTGGGATGTTTTAGAATCTTGATTCTGTAATAATGCATTAGTTATTTGCTCTCCTCAGATTCATTAATCAGAAATGTGATAACCTTGCCATCTCTGCTTTTATTCAAAGCATTGCTAAAAATGTTGAACAGAACAGGGCCAAGCACAGAGCACGTGATACTCCACCAGAGACTGCTTCCTAATTGCCAACAATCCATTAATCACCACTTTGGGATCTGGTTATTTAATGAATTCTTAATTTAGCTTACTATATTATCATCCAAGACACATTTCTCTTTCATGATGCTGTTGTACTCACATGTAGATACATTCATATTTTTGTGCACACACATTTTGTACACAACCATAAAGCCAACTAAGGTGAAATAGAATAGAAAAAACATAAAGATTAGGTAATCAGTGAAATGTCTATAAAATAATATTATTCCAAAATTCTGAACTTTGGGAGATGCTACTTGATAAAACATTACCAACAAACTCCCCTTGTCCTTTGAGTACAAAGAGAAACTATGATGAAACACCCCAGGATTCTTTGGGAGAATGGAACTAATTATGTAATAGCCCATTCTGGGATGGGCTTCCTGTCTCTGGGAGTTTTGATATTTATATAAGAGAAAAAATAATGTTACTCATCAATCTTTGTTTGTTTCCCCCCCCCCAGGGAGACTTCATAAAGGACTCAGTAAGTTTTGCTCCTTCCCCAAGGGGTGGCTTATGCTATTTTCCACTTACAAGGCTTTTCAGAAAATTACTATGTCTAGGTTTCAGTTCCCTAAGGGCAAAAGGGGTAGAATTCTGTTTATGGGAATGAAGATTTCCTGAGTTTCAAAGTTCCTTTTTTGTTCTACAACTATTATAGAATCCTAGATTGTCAGATCTAGAAAGACCTAAGATTCTCTAGATTCCCTAGGTCTAGCAATCCTAGGGATTCTCAACTTTTTTTCTTTTGTAGTCTGAAGAAGCCTATGAACTTCTCAGAATCATTTCTAAGTGCAAAATAAAATAAAATAAAATGCATAGGATTACTAAGAAACCCAATTATATTGAAATAAAAATGTAGTTTTCCCTTTCCAAATTCACAGATTCCTCTGAAATCTATCTTGAGGTTCCAAGGGTTGATTATAGGTTAAGAACACCTGATCTAGAAAAATCCACTTTTCCCTCTTCATAAATGGGAAACTTAGTAAACATTAAGTAAACTAAACTGCATTTATACACTGGATTTATACAGCACTCTCCCCCTTATGAAACCACGGCATAAGAAGGTTTTATTAATCTCCCTTAGATAAGATCCAAAATGGACCTGCCCTAAGAGTAGATCCCTAAGTGCTTAGTGCAAAGTGTGCTAGTTACCTGGCAGTGTATTACTTAGTAGAATTTGGAATAGGAATGGAATTTGGCTGGGCTGGATTCTCTGGAGCCAAAATACTTATACTGATTTCTCAAATCTTTTATGTTTTAGAGAAACATCGGGCTGAACTCAGTAAGTGCTGCTTTTCCTTAATACTAATTAATAAATTAATATTAATAACAATATAATAATAATCCCCTATGGGGCCTGT
>JAJPUD010002855.1:31148-77957 GCA_023553655.1 Myrmecobius fasciatus
GGTAAGTGACATTCATTTGTATAAATGTTGCTCTAGCTTTGGAAGCCCCTAGCCTTGCCCCCTTCCTTCAGCATGCCAGAGACAATGTTTTCTTGAGGGGTGGAGCATCCTTACAAATAGATTACGGGATATCTCTTCTCTTTCCAGTGTCTTAACAATAGTTTTGGCAGAATCAAAAGTCGTGTTCCTCTGCTGGGACCAGCCACATGAGAAGGGCCTAGAGATATTTTGTAAGGCTTCCCAAAGGTCTCCTGAGTCCTAATCTTGTCCCAACCTGTATCCTCACCTTGCTCTCTCTGCAGTGGATGTGACTTTGGATCCAGATACTGCTCATCCCAAACTCCTCCTCTCTGAAGATCTTAGAAGTGTGAAACTTGGGGACAAACGGCAGGATGTCCCTGACAACCCCAAGAGATTTAATTTTGTTGTCAGTGTCCTGGGGTCTCCCACCTTTACGTCTGGCTGTCATTACTGGGAGGTATGTGTAGCAAACAAAACCAAGTGGATCCTTGGGGTCTGCAGTGAGTCAGTGAGCAGGAAGGGGAAGATCACAGCATCGCCTTCAAATGGACACTGGCTGCTGCGGCAGAGTCAGATGAATGAATATGAAGCTCTTACATCCCCCCAGACTTACTTCCGCCTCAAGGAGAGTCCCCGCCGCGTGGGGATTTTCCTGGATTATGAAGCTGGATTTGTCTCCTTTTACAACGCCACCAACAAATCTCACATCTATACGTTCACCCATGCTTTCTCTGGCCCACTGCGCCCTTTCTTTGAGCCTTGCCTACATGACGGAGGGAAAAATGTGGCTCCTTTAATCATTTGTTCAGGATCACAGAACTCTGAGGAATTCATTGACTCTAATCTATCTCCAGAGACTTCAAAAGAAGAAAAACAGACTTTGGGCATTGGCAATGGGAGCATCCCCACAAGGGCAGGCCAGGCCCCAAATCTCTACCCGCTCCAGGACATTATCTCATCCTGGCCCTCTGATATCACCCCAGCTCTGCAGGGGCTCCGGGCCCCTTTCTTTTAGTGAGCTGTTTCATACTGCGCCTCTACCCCCACTTCAGTCCAGCCCCAACATTCAAATTGTCTGTGTCTTGTTCCCACACATTAACTGTGGATGTTTTATAGATCTTTACCCTATGTAAACTGTATATACATTAATACCTCAGAGATCCAGGCTGGTCTCCAGGTGGGCTTCCAGTTGTTCTGAGTGAAAGATGTCACCTTGGGGCCAACCTGGAAGCAAGTCTTCCCAGACTCAACTTGACTGGTCTGCAGGGGACAGACACAGTCCATCAACAGGACTACATGCAAAACCGTTTCACCTAGGCCTTCGAGAGCCCACTGTCCCCTCCATACAATGGCAAGGCATTTGAGAATTTTAAAGCAGGACCCTGTATGGAATTGTAATTTCATACCTCCTCCTCAATTCTCCATGTTATCAATTTCCCTCAACTCCTGACTTTTTAAAAGCAAAGGACAACAAATTAATCAGGCAAAGAAAGGCTGCCCTCCTGGGAATTTTAATGATGCATAATTAGATGGTATAATAGATGGAGTAAGACCTGAGTCTGAATCCTGCCTCAGACTCTTGCTAGTTATGTGACCTGGGAAAGTAACTTACCTATCAACCTCAATTGCTTTATCTATGAAATGGGGATAATAAAATTGCTTACCTCACAACATTGTTATTATGATGAAATGAGGTAACACATGCAAGGTGATTTGCAAAATTGCTATTTCTATGTTTCTGTAGCAAAGGTAGAAGACCTTTAGAAATCACCCATGGCCATGGCAAAATTCCAAATGGAAAACAAATGGATCAGCTATTGAGTGGTTTAGGTGGAGATACCATGCACGCATGATTGTATACTTAGTCATAAGCCATTATATCATCAGAGTTACTTCAATCACTGCTTGAATCAGGATTTTAACTAAATAGGAAACGCCCTCCATTTAGGATTAAGTAACTCTTCTTTTCTCAACCTAACCAAAGGTGCCTTTCCTTATGGTCTGTAATGGAGTCCAGGACTCTAATCTCTGTGCTATGTGACACATAGAGACATGCTTTTTCCTGCAACAATGCAAGCCTTGGGAGTTTAAGAAACACTTTAACTACCCCATGAAGAAGATTTTTAACTAATGGGATTAACTGAATAGTGGGACCCAGATGTGGATAGTTGAGGAAAAACTGGCAGGTATATCAGTTTGGTGCATGCATTTGAATATGGGGCCATACCTTGAATAAAATCATGGATCAACAAGAATTCCAAGAAGTAAAATCAAGAATTGGAGCCCCCTTGAAAATAGTAAATAGGGTTAATTCATCTGATCAAGGAGCAGTTTTCGAAGGGGCAGACAAAATCATTGGTCAGACAACAGATTTTTAATTAAGTTTTCGAACTTTCAAATCAATGAGTGAAAATACCAAATACATTGATAATGGTCAGTGGACTCCCTTTCAAATGTGAAGAACAAGTCTGGAGCAAGACTGACTTCTTGTGGCTTATAGAGACTGGGCCCAGCACATTGAAACCCCAATTGATAAAGGCCTTTTCAGGCCATCTCTCTGCAAATGAGAAGAAGGGCTCTGCAAACCCTCAACTCCCACCTCATGTTGACTAGATTACCATGTCAGTGTTAAAGGAAAACTCTTTTTGTAATCTCTGAAAATTAAAGTTTGATATTGCTTGGTATCTTGCTTTTTATCCCCTTTTTCTTTTTAGATGGGGAAGTCAGTGGGGAAAGACTGGGTTGTTTAGGGAAAAATTTGTTTTCTCAAAGCCTGAACTACCTTCCAAACAAGACTGAATGTGCAAGCAACTGTTTTATTTCTGTATTCTCAGTGTCAGATTTATTTTGTATTCTCAATGTTAGACTCACATAAGCTACAATTCACTAAGGTGTTTATTTCTTTCACCCACATACTCACTTTCCCCCTATTCTTTCCTGATCTGGTAAAGCTTCCCCAATACTGGTACAATGTCTGATGATCCTTTGAACAACAACAACAAAAATAAACAAAAAGAATTCTATTTCTGAATCTTATGCTAAGAATATTGTTTGACATCCATTTAAACTTTATGAGGTTATTTATGAAACAACAAACATCTCCCTTAAACCTGCATTTGTCTGGCAACCGTATTAGTGTTACCCTGTTTATATTAATTCATCCAGTGAAAAGAAAAATTTATTGGATAAGTGGATATAGTGGAAAACTCACTAGTCTGGTTGTCAAAACTCTTGAGTTTTAGGCCCGGATCTGTCTCTTTCTAGTTATGTGAGTCTGTACAAGATCCTTCCTCAGTTTCTTCTACTGTAAAACAAAGACATGGGATTAGATCTCTAAGGTCTATTCTAACTCTAGATCCTATTTTAAAAGAATTATTATTTTTATTTTTTGCTGAGGCAATTGGGCTTAAGTGACTTGCCCAGAGTCACACAGCTAGGAACTATTAGTGTCTCAGGCCAGATTTGAACTCAGGTCCTTCTGAGTTCAGGGGTAGTGCTTTATCCACTGGGCCACCTAGCTGTCCTAAAAAGAATTCTTTAAAAAAATTCTTGAAGTATTGAAGCACTTTTTAAATGAAAAATAAAAAAACAAGAGAAAATTAAATTGAACTCTAGTGGTCAAAGGAATGTTTAATTAGAAGGGAGAGATGAATATGGCAAATGACTTTTGAAGAGATGTGCAACAGAGCTACAGTGTTGTAAGTTAAGTTCTAAGATCATCTCTCTTCCATTTCTCTCATTTTACAGAAGATAAATCTGAGGTCACATGGTTTGTCCGTGTTCACATGGGCAGTAAACATCAGAGAAGAGATGTGTACTTGTCCTCTGACTCCAAAACCAGAGTGCTCTTTCTACTCTACCACAATGATTTGGGATTCTTAGGGAACATTCGTATTTTGTGTCTGATCCGGGCTTGGAAGCAAATGTTGCAAAGAAGCTTGACTTGTTCTCCTTTTAAGTCAATCTCTTAAATCAGGAATAGACCTCAAATTTCCTACTTTTTCTTAATAGCTCATTAGGGATCTATTGTCCTTGCATATGATGTGAAACACAGGCAAAGACAGAAAGATAGAGAAGGGGGTAGGGAGGAGAAAAGCCTAAAAAATAATAAGGTGATGGCTGATCAAGGCACTTTCCCTGAAATGGAAGTTCCAGGAGGAATGAATCTATGAGAGGAAGAGACTACAGGGGCAGAATGTACTTCTACTATGAAAAGGCCAATACTAGAGTAGACTTACAGGGGGAAAAGGCTTCTGTGGCATGGTTGAGAAAGTGCAGAGAGTGGGAAGATATAAAATAAGGGTTGGGGTTAATAGAAGAAGGATAATATGAAAAAGGCATAGTTGAAAGTTAAATAAACATCTTGATCCTGAAGCAGGATTAAAAGGCAAAAGAAAAATAAGAACTAGAATCTACAGAGGGTTCCTAAATTGGGGACTGGCTGGAAAACATAGCATCTGAATACAATTAAACATTATTATATTATGATAAATGGTGAGAGCATTTCAGACAATCCTGGGTAATATCAACAGATAAAAGAGTTAAGTGAGCAGAGCCAGGAAAACAATTCTTATAAGGACAACAATATTGTAAGAATAAACTTTAAAAGACATTAAAATAGGGTATTTAGATGACACAGTAGACAGAGCAATGGTCCTACAGTTGAGAAGACCTGAGTTCAAATTTGACCTCAGATGCTTAATATGTATTAGCTGTGTGACCCTGGGCAAGTCATTTAACCCTGTTTGCTTCCCCCACCCCCTGTCCAAAAAAGACATTAGAACTCTGATCAATACAATGACCAACCATATCTCTGGAGGACATATGATGAAACTTGGTATTCACTTCCTGGCACAGAGGTGATTGACTCAGAGATGCAGAATGAGACATTACTATGTAGATTAGTTTTGTTTTATTATATTTATTTGTTACAGGTTTTTTTCCTTTTTCTTTTTAAATGGGTGGGTTATAGAGGGAGGGAGGTAGAAAGCACTGACAAACTCTTTTCAATAACAAGGTGATTCAGGCCAGTTCCAATGGCCTTGTGATGGAGAGAGCCATTTGCACAGAGAGGAGTGTGGATCATAACATAGTATTTTCACTTGTTTTGTTGCTATTTGCTTGCATTTTGCTTTCTTTCTCATTTTTTCCCTTTTGATCTGATTTTTCTTGTACAGCATGATAATTGCAGAATTATGTATAGAGGAATTGAACATGTTTAACATATTTTTGATTACTTGCCATCTAGAGGAGGGGATAGGGAGAAGAGAGGAGGAAAAATTTGGAACACAAGGTTTTGCAAGGTAAATTCTGCATATGTTTTGAAAATAAAAAAAACTTAAAAAAAAAAGAAAGAAAATCCTGCCAAAAAAGGCCATTGAAACTTTTTTAAAAAAATGCACAGAAAGGAACAGAAACAAGTTCAGAAGAAAACACGAATAAGCAGGATGGTTTTAAAAGTAATGTTTGGAATGTTTTATATATTTTTAAAACAAATGATATGTAATGGAGATTAAGCTTCATATATAATCCTCTCTTTGTGCTTGCCATGTATTTGTTTTCGTATATACAGGAAATAAAAATGCTCCTTTGTTATTTGAGTTCAGAATTTTAAAAATATATATGTATATATATTTTAAACTATAGATGAGTGGTAATCAGAGAGAGAAAGAAATTTGTGGAAGAAATGTTGAAGAAGGTTAATTCCACTTTGAAGGGAGAATTCTGGTGGGAATGTCAGGTTGAGTAAAAGGTTTGAGATTCTCCCCAATCTAAGTCACTGGATATTTGGGATGGTGGGTAGGAAAAGAATAGTGAGCTAGTGGTTGGAGCCTTCATTCTAGTACACAGTGAAAGAAGTGGCTATGGGAAGACTTGTTTGCAATATTCTAGGCAAGAGATGAAGAGGCCTGATCTAGGATGATGGCCCTGGAGTGCTTGGATATCCTGGTAGGACAGATGAGAAAGGGATGAAGTGTGACTCTTAGCAGCCCTCTGCTGCCCCTCCGTGGTTGCCTTGGAAACATAAAGTAGAATTGGAAATAACAAATATTATTTGTCTGTGTCTGTGTACTTATCCATCTTTTCCTCATTCCTCAAACCCCATCTCCTCCCTATATTTTCATTCTGCCTTCTCTACCTTTTAGGAAACTTCACAGCAAACAGCATTATATTGAAGGTATTGGACTTGAAGTTAAAAGTCCTGAAATGTCCGCTGGCATGCAATTTCAAAGGACAGGGATGATTGATTTTTAGTTTTTTGTCCCCAGTTCCTGGCTCCTTATTAAGCCTTGGGTTAATACCTGTCAAATTGAAAAAGATTTGAATCTTGGGTTGCCTCCCTTACTAGCTGTAGCTGTTTGATCTTTGGCAAATTAAGATAGCCCTAATTTCAGTTTCTTCCTGGTTTAAAAACAAAAAACAAAAAAGGCATTGACTTAAATGATCCGAAGGACCCTTTCAGTTTTAAAGGGCTAAAGAATCACTTGTGCCAAAACGAATTCCAATTCTGCTCTGTATCGGCCAAATTCTTTACTCTCAAGAATTTGAAGCCATTTTAGAAAATTTGAGAAGACATCAAGTAAACATTGCCATCTACTGGAGCACCACAGAAGGCTGGCAATGGCAAGATCTCGTTAAATAGGATTTCTTTGTTTCATCTGCAATTCTGCCGCCCATCTCTGTCTCCTCCTGTGTTCCCTTCTTTCTAAGTCCTCGATCCTTTCTCAGTCTCTTCCCCTATAGGGGAAGTTACCAGCCTTAAAGGACTATCAAATGCAGTTATCAAATCATCGTTATTGTTGTTGTAGTTCCTCTCCCCCTTTTTTGTCCCTCTTTCTCCATACTCTCTTTTTCCAGGTGGGCTTTTTCCCAATAGACAGGACTCAGAATAATTTTGATTGATTGTTTGTTATTATACATTGGTTTCAGTCATATCTGAATGTTCATGATACCATTTGGAGTGTTCTTAGCAGAAATATTAGAGTGGTTTGACATTTTTTCCTCAAATTCATTTTACAGATGAGGAAATTGAGGTAAACTGGATCAAATGGCTTGTCCAGGGTCACACAGCTAGTGATATTATGAGGTCACATTTAAACTCAGGTCTTCCCTACTCCTGGCCTGGTGCTCTATCCACAGTACTATCCAGTTGTCCGTAATTTTAATTGGGTAAGGCCCCAAATATAAAAAACCTTGACAATTGCAAAACTTATTGAAGCTATGAGCTGTATTATTGTTCCTCTTGTTGATTATTGCCTCCTATTATTAGTTCTCTTTAATGAACTTAAATCATTAGTTCAAATTTTAAGTCCAGATCCTACATTGGGCACTAACTGTGTAACCCTAGACACTTCTATAGCACCTACTATATGTTGGGCATTATGCTAAGTCCAACAAATATATACAAAAATATATAAATATACAAATAATATGCAAATATTATTCCATTTTATTCTAACAATAATTCTGGGAGATAGGCACTATTATTATTTCTATTTTATAGTTGAAGAAACTGAGGCAGACAGAAATCAAATGATTAATACTTAGTTTAGGGTAGAAAAGGCCTTCTCTCCCCAAGTTATGCATATGCCAAGGGGAATTAGAAAGAATTTTACTAGGCAGAGTGATGGATCAAAGTCTGGGTCCCTATTTTTCATATCCTTCACTGGTTTTTCTATGAGATCTAATTGACTATAACCATGATAACTACTAGAGCTCTGATTTAGCCAGGAAGGTACTAGACTTTTAGTTATTACAGTTAGAGCTTGCTTACAGTAAGTGGGCAAATGGAAAGATCCCAAACCCTTTCACATATGGAAGATCCAAACTTTCACATCATATAACAGACACAGATGCTCATAATTATACATATGCATGCATACAAATAGACTTAAAGACCTCTTCAAGCCAGACACACATTGCCCACATCTTTCTCAGCTTTTGAGTGGGGGGAGTTGTTAAAACTGGAATTTCTTTGCATCTACAGTTTTAAAAGATTCTCTGGAGTAATCAATATACCAGAAATCAGGTAGATTATCAGAGAAAGACAGTCTCATACATTGCTAGTAGAAGCAAGTTTAATTCAATCTCTGGAAAACTCAACCAAGTCCTGGGAAAAAAGCAGCTAAACCAAGAAGGACCAGATTTCCAAGTAGGGCAACTGTCAAAACCAATATCCATCCACCTTTCAGATGAATGCATTCACCAAGTTTAATTTTCATTTATTGTGTGACTTCTGATACAGAAAGTCTAGGTAGGAATCAAATCCTCCCTGAACTCTTACTTAAATATTTCAAAAGTTCTCTTTCATAGAAGTAGAAAGTAGGGTGTGTTTAAGAAAAATTAGTACCTCTGGTATGAGGAACAATAAATACTATTGAAGCCTTGTGCATCTCAAGACCTTCTTATTACCAACACATTTACCTAAATGCAACAGAACTTATTCAAAGCACCCTTGCTCAAGGTTGTTTTAATTGCATTTCTCTAATCATAGTGATTTAGGATATTTTTCATATGACTATATGTAGTTTTGATTTCTTCCCTGAAAAACTGCCTGTTCACATTCTTTTACCATATATTAACTGGAGAATGACTAATGATAAGATACTAAGAAAGAATCCATAGGCTTCACCAGACTCATAAAGATGTTCATGACATAAAAAAGCTTAGAACCCCTACTCTAGAATATAGTAAAAAATTAACAGAATTAAAGAAACACCACTTGGCTCAGAGTAGCAAGGAAAAGATCTTCTCTGATGGGCTAGTTTGCCCCTTCTCAATTCTGAATCATGAATTTAGAGGCTTAGAGAAAATCCCTCTTAATGACTTTTTAACATAAACATGTGAACAAAATATAGAAGCTATGATGGAATCCATAGGTACCTTTCTCTCCTCCATCACTCTTCCATCTGATCTGAGGGAGTGGGTGCTGAGGAAAAAGGCTGAGCTTTCATTTTGAAAATTTCACCAGTATTGTGCTCTGGAAGATTGGGTAGGGGTGAAATTGGAGGAATGGAGCTTCTGACTGGACTTTCTTCATACCAACTGTCATATACCCCTAACTGCTAGTCTGGCCTGATCCCTACTCCAGTATATTCTGATATTGCTGTGTATTCCCTTCCTCTCCAGTTTGTTTACTAGCAGGCTCTGTCTGGAGTGTTAAGCACATGCAACACTGTGAACTACTTGTGTCTGGACTGGATTGTTGGGGTTGGAGAGGCTCTCCTATAAAGTCAGTGATGCTATCTCTCTGACCTTTTTCCCTATTGCTCTTCTCCTCTTTGAAAAGGAAACCCTGCCCCTTTCTCCCACCTGTTGTATCATAACTGAATAATACCAAGTTTTCAATGTACAATTAAGTCATTCAAAAAGAAAAAAATCTCAGTCTAGCCAGAATCAAACACAACTGAGAAGGATTTCATTCCAGCATACTTGTAAGAAGCAAACTGATAATTTTTGGACCCAGACCTGATAGAATAGATTAATGTTATTACCACAGTGACCTATTTCCCAGAGAAATGCCTCCCAGTAAATGTTTCTAATGCAGGAAATATACCCAACGCCTCCTAATGAATCCAGTGTCACCTGATACATTGTTGGTGGAACTGTGAATGGATCCAATGATTCTGGAGAGCAATTTGGAACTATGATCAAAAAGTGATCAAACTGTGCATACCCTTTGACCCAGCAGTGTTTCTATTGGGCCTATATCCCAAAGAGATCTTAAAGGAAGGAAAGGGACCCACATGTGCAAGAATGTTTGTGGCAGCCCTTTTTGTAGTGGCTAGAAACTGGAAACTGAATGGATGCCCATCAATTGGAGAATGGCTGAATAAATTATGGTATATGAATGTCATGGAATATTATTGTTCTGTGAGAAACGACCAGCAGGATGATTTCAGAGAGGCCTGGAGAAAATTGCATGAATTAATGCTGAGTGAAATGAGCAGAACCAGAGATTACTGTACATGACAACAAGACTATAAGATTTGAACTCAGGTCCTCCTTACTTCAGGGCTAGTGCTCTATACACTGCACCACCTAGCTGCCCCTCTTTCTGTTGTTATTTGCTTGCATTTCGTTTTCTTTCTCAGGATTTTTTTTCCTTTTTTCTTGATCTGATTTTTCTTGTGTAGCAAGGTAACTGTATAAATATGTATACATATATTGGATTTAACATATATTTCTACTATGTTTAACATGTATTGGACTACCTACCATCTAGGAGAGAGGGTGGGGAGAAGGAGGGGAAAATTTGAAACAGAAGGTTTTGTAAGGGTAAATATTGAAAAATTACCCATGCATATGTTTTATAAATAGAAAGTTTTAATAAAAATTAAAAAACAAAACAAAAAACAAAAACAAATTAATCCAGTGTCACTATGAATCCATCTGTGGATACAGAATGATGAAGGTAAAGGGATGGAAAAGACTTTCTATGAGAGCTAGTTACAAATTGATACATGTATAAATGCTTTATTGCTTCTCTTTATTACTATGATCATGCAGAGCAGTGATGTCAAATTCAAATAGAAATGTAGCCACTAAACCAAGGATAAAGAACTTTATGGACCACATATTGATTTAGTTTTAAAATGTAATATTATCTATGTGTTATTGTATTTTATTAAATTATTAAATTCAACAATGAATTATCAACCAATGTGCAACAATTGTTAAATACTTGAGTCCAATGAATAATTACACTCAAATTATTAAATAATTAAGTTTAATAGTTATTAAAGACAATTCTTAATTATTATATAATTAAATCATTATTAATTATTAAACAACCATTAAGTAATTAGACTTTCCTTGTGCTTTATTAAATGTCTCCGTTGTATTTTAATGTGGTCAGATTGATTCTGAAATGTTGTGGTCCACCTTGAGTGTTTGATACCTCTAGTATAGAATATAAGCAAAGAAAATAGTGATAAGCTTTGGTCTGTGAATTAATTCAGAATGGCCCAACTAATTCATCAGAATCCATGCCGTTACCTTCCTATAATGACTCTGTTACTTTTCCATAGTATCCAGTGGTGGTCCTAATTTGTACCTTATCTATCCATTTAACGATCATCAAATTTGGCATTATATAAAGATTCCAAAGGGGTGGATTTAAGTAGAACTAACAAAACTTTAATTCCCATAATGTTTTCCATAATATCTGTTGTCTAGAGTTCCATGAAATAGGAACTGGATATGTAATTTCATGAGCCAAGTGAACTTCCAGATGAAGAAACTCTTAAATCAGCACTTTCTTTTCAGTTTATAGAATTGCCTAGCAAAGCTTATTAAATTGTGGGTTGCAACCACATATGGATTTGTATAACTGAATATGGGGATCAGAAAATTATTATTTATTATCAGTAAATGTTTCATTTGTAGACTTATCTTATATACTTATATACTTGGGGTCATGTGAAACTTTCTCAGCTGAAAAGGGGTTGTGAGTGGGAAAAGTTTAAGAAGTCCTGGAAGACTGAGGGTAAAGTGATTGGTAGAAGAAGTGTCAGAACTTGTCAGAAGTAGAATTTGAATCCATGTCTTATTGGTTTGAAGGGCAACTCTCTATTCATTCTCACACTACAATGTGTTCTCATTAATGATACATGTAAGGACATATGGAGCATTATGCTAACTCTTCAACTCTGCCTACTGACTGCCCTGGCTTCCTTTAAATCTCAACTATATTCACTTATTTTACAGAAAGCCCCAACCCCTCTTAATTTCAATGTTTTCCATCTATTATTTCTTATTGATATATATATATATTTATGTATATATGTGTTATATATATAAATATATAAATAACATAAATATTTTGTATCTATTGTCTTTCCAAGTAGATTATAAACACCTTCAAGGCAGGTCTTTTGCCTTCTTTTGTATTCCTAGCCTTAACATAGTGCCTGAAATATATAATTTAAAATTTGTTTAAAAGGCATATAATTAATGTTGATTGATTGTTTGTTATTTAGGATATTTGTAACTGCAATTCTCACCCTTCCTCTATGGAAATAAATGAATAGATATTGATTGCTGGAGTATATTGCATGCATACATAACAATGTAAGGGTCAGGAGATTCTTTGAGTAAATCAACCAAATCACCCCATCCCATTTAAAGTGTCAAAATGCTAAGCATTGATGGGACACTTCTATATTGAGTTATTATAGATTTTAGACTAAGTACAGAAAAAAAAAAGATCCTTAATTAACTGCAGTGAGGTTGCATAGGAAGCACTTCTGGCTGTTTAATATTTTCTCTTTGACTTGAAAGTTCTATTTTTTTTTGTTATGATGCTTATGATGGTTATACTGATCAGTATATGTATACTGATATATGATCTGGTTTTCATAATCCTGGGAGTTTTTATTTTAAATTTTTCTTTAGGGGGTGACTAGTGAATTCTAATTTCACTTTGTCCTATGGTTCTAAGAGATCTAGGCAGTTTTCTTTTAAGATTTCTTTAAATATGATGTGCAGGCTCTTCTGAGTGTTTTTTTTTTCTTCAGTCTATTTTCTAGATCAGTTGTTTTTGCTATGAGATAACTTATAATTGTCTTTCATTTTTTTAGCCTTTTGATTTTGTTTGAATATTTCTTCTTGTCCCACAGAGTCATTGAATTCTATTTGATCCATTCTAATTTTCAGGAAGTTTGCTGTTTGGGCAAGGTTTTGCACCTCTAGTTCCAAGTTGTTAATGCTTTTTCTAATTGTTTCTTCTATAACTAATTTATTTTCCTTTTTTTCCTACTAATACATTTAAAAATTATCTTCATTCCTTCATTTCTTCTAGGAATTTTAGTTGAATTTGTTCCCAAACTGTCCTTTTTTCTCTTAGACTTTTAGGTTTTAGAGTTATTCTCTTCTTCTGGGTTTGGATCTTGAGCATCCCTAATACTATGATAACTGATAGGATATTTGGTGGGATTTTTCTCCCTTCTCCCCAATTCTTCAAGCCTATTTCCTGACTGTAGACTTGATGTTAGGGCTAAGCTCTATACAGAGTGGAGGGAAGATCTGGGCTGGCCCAGTTGCTGCTTTTTTTGTGATATTGAATATTATATTGTACTAGACTTCAGGGTAGGGCTAGAGATCTTAGAATTTTCAGGTCTGATCCAGGGCAAAGTCTGATTGCTGGCTCCTGGTCTTAGTTTTGCAAGTAACTAATCTAAATTTGGGTCTGAGAAAGAGAAGAAGCTGCTAGACTAAACCATTTTCAACCAACTAGGAATCTTTGCTGATTCAGAGTAACAGAACTACAGGTTCCCTTTGGGTCTAGTGTTCCTACCCTGGTTATTCCTTGGCAGACTTCAGACTGGGCTGGAAGCTGGACCTGAGAACTTGCTCTGCTTCTTGGGTGTAGATATTTGACTGCTGCTGCTTGCTTCTGAACTTGCCTAAGCTGTTTCCTACCACAAAACATCACCTCCAGGTGAAGATTTCCTCAATCCACCCTAAATCTGTGATTCAGAACTGGATAGTAAGATATAAAGTAGCTAGTTGACAGCTGGGCTGCACATGTGCCCTCGTATGAGTTTTGGACTTCTTTCCTTGGTGCACAGATTCTCTGAATGTTGGAGTGTGCTTAGTACTAGACAGGGTCCCCACTATCTACAGAGCCTTCTCTTTCTGTCTGTCTCTGCTGACCTGGGCTAAATAAAAAGATTCACTGTGGTTTTTTTTTTCTTGGGTTTTCTCATCAAGATTCAGTCTGATGAGTTTCTTGACCTGTTTATAGAAGTTTTGAGGTGGGACAGATCACCATACTTCTTTCTGCTACTTATCATCTTGACTATGTTAGAGAAGAGAGAACTGACGCAGAGAAAGTTTAAGTAACTTTGTCCAGGATAATAGAGCCAGGAAATATCTGAAGCAGGATTCAAATTTAGGTCTTAATTTGTGTTCTGTGCCACTTAGCTGTCAATCATAATTAATGAAAAGATGGACATTCAATAAATAAGCATTTGAGGCAGTTCTGTTAAAAAAAAAAAAAAAGCAGACATGAGCAGAGGTTTTTTGGTTTGTTTCTTTGCAGAGGCAATTGGGGTTAAGTGACTTGCCCAGGTTCACACAGCTAGGAAGTGTTAAATGTCTGAAGGCAGATTTGAACTCAGATCCTCCTGACTTCAGGTGTGGTGCTCTATGCACTGTGCCACCTAGCTGCCCCAATGAGCAGAGTATTTCATGTACAAACATACTAAACAACAAGAAAAAAAAGAAAGGTGAATAAGTATATGTCGGAATCCAGTTCATGAGTGACCAAGGGTGTGAAATGAAACAGAGGGCCAGGCAGAAGATAGGCTATGCAGTCTTCAAATTTATTGATCTGAGAGCCAGATTTATATGTTTCCAATCTACTGTCACTGACATCAATTGCTTTTATACAATTCACACTTTGATATTCCTGTATCCATTTTGACAACAAGTCTTTCCACTGAAATGCACATAGTCAGTTTGGGACTTGGACAGAAACTATCATACCAATGTCTTTGATCTATAGTGGAATGACTTTTCCTGTCTTAAATTCAAAGGTAGGTCTTTGATCTATTGTATAGCCGAGCTGACATTTTGTCCCAATTGCAGGCACACTTTATCAAGCTTTTGAGCAGGTCTATCTCTGCAAATGTTTATTGGAATTGGTGAGCCAAGAAGACATTGTACTTCCTGACCCTCTAAAAGTATAAACATTAAGGAAAGAAAAAGTAATGACATAAATTACCTACTTGTACAAGGGTATTTATTGCAGTTCTTTTTGTGGTGGCTAAAAATTGGGAATTGAAAGGATGTCCATCAATTGGGGAATGGCTGAAAAAATTGTGATGTATGATTGTAATGGAATATTATTATACTATAAGAATTATGAACAGGATGATTTTAGAAAAACTTGGGAAAACTTATATGAATTGCAAAGTGAAGTGAGCAGAACCAGGAGATTATTGTGCATAGTAACAACAATACTGTATAATGAATAACTGTGAATGAGTTAGCTATTCTCAGCAATACAATGATCCAAGATAATTCCAAAAGACTCCTAATGAAAAATCCTGTCTCCAAAGAAAGAATTTTTTTATTAAAGCTTTTTATTTGTATAACATATATATGGGTAGTTCCCCAACATTGATCTTTACAAAGCTTTCCATTACAAATTTTACCCCCAGTCCCCTCCCCTCCCCTAGATGGCAGGAAATCCACTACATGTTAATAATGTTGAAATGCTTGAGAAGTTATGCAAGAAAAATCCTATCTACAAGAAAAAAAAAAGAATCAGAGAAAGGCAACACAATGCAAGCAAATGTCAATAGAGATCATGAAAATGTTACGTTGTGGTCCATATTTCATTTCCCTCTCTCTGGGTGTATATGGTTTTCTTCAGTGAACAATTGGAACTGGTTTGAGACAATTCTTTGTTGCAGAGAGCCATGTCCATCAGAATTGATCATCATGTAATACTGTTGTTGCCGTGTATGATGATCTCCTGGTTCTGCTCGTTTCACTCAGCATCAGTTCATGCAAGTCCCTCCAGGCCTCTCTGAAATCGTCCTGCTGGTCATTTCTTACAGAGCAATAATATTCCATAACATTCATATACCATAATTTATTCAGCCACTCTCCAATTGATGGGCATCCCTTCAGTTTCCAGTTTCTAGCCACTACAAAAAGGGCTGCCACAAACATTCTTGCACAGGTGGGTCCCTTTCCCTCCTCTAAGATCTCTTTGGGATATAGGCCCAGTAGAAACACTGCTGGGTCAAAGGGTATGCACAGTTTGATAACTTTTTGAGCATAGTTCCAAATTGCTCTCCAGAATGGTTGGATCCATTCACAGTTCCACCAACAATGTATTAGTGTCCCAGTTTTCCCACATCCCCTCCAACATTCATCGTTATCTTTTCCTGTCATTTTAGCCAATCTGACAGGTGTGTAGTGGTACCTCAGAGTTGTCTTAATTTGCATTTCTCTGATCAATAGTGATTTGGAGCAACTTTTCATATGACTAGAGATGGTTTTAATTTCATCATCTGAAAATTGTCTGTTCATATCCCTTGACCACTTATCTATTGAAGAGTGGCTTGAATTCTTATATATATATATGAGACAATTCTCTATATATTTTAGAAATGAGGCCAAAGAAAGAATTTATAGTGTCTGAATATTTTTCTCTGTTGTGCATCACTCTTCAAATTATCAATTCATAAGAGAAGTAATATGGATAGTAGCAGTGTTACATGGTAAAAACTACTCTGAATCCCAAAGCTTGAAGTCAAATTCTGTCCCTTGTCTTCCCTGTAATTAATTATTCTCTTTCCCATTTGTCAAGTGATATCTTCTCTGATTCCATGTTTTCTCAAACATCTGAGCACATTTCCTTCAGGAGCTATACTTTTCTCTCTTTTTCTACCTCCTTTCCTCCACACCTCCCTCCTTCTTTCCCTCCTTCCTTCCCTTCCTTCCTCTCTTCCTCCCCCTCCCCTTTGTCCCTTGCCCTTCCCCTTCTTTCTCCTTCCCCTTCTTCCTCTTCCCCTTTCTCCCCCTCCCCCTCTCCTTTCTCTCCCTCTCCCTCCTTTTCCCCTTTTCCTCCTCTTCCTCCTCCTCCTTCTCCTTCTCTTCCTCCTCCTCCTCCTCCTCCTCCTCCTTCTTCTCTCATTTTATTCCACAAAATAACTAATGTGGAAATGTGATTTACATGATTGCACATGTAGAACCTATAGCAGATTGCTAGCCATCTTAGGGACAGAGGAGAGTAGGGAAGGAAGAAGAGAAATTGAAACTCAAATTTAAAAAAAAAAAAAAGAATGTTAAAAATTTATCTTTATGTGTAATTGGGAGAAAACTAAAATATTGTTTTTAAAAACACACAAGATGATAAGAATAAGAACAGAATTTAGAGAAATGGTAGATGTAAAAGTGGAGAACTTTAATTTCAGGGACTAAACCCCATAGCCAACTTACAGGCAAATCAATGTATTTTATAGGACAATTTTTATAGGTATAATTGGTGGGTCATAAATGGAAAGGAGGGTGAAGGACAACAAGGAATGTGTAATATAATTTTGTAAAGTCCATGGTTAGATATCAAATGGAAGATAAATTAAATAGTCTTTCAGTAAAAAGAGGGATTGCAGGAGAGTGAGACTACTAACAGAGAGAAGGACGTAAAATGGAATGAAAAGGGAGATCTCAATCCAATGGGGAAGGGATTCTACTGAAGAGTACTTCCATGAAAGAAGAGGTAAATTCAATGTATTTAATCTGAGAGAATTCAGTACACCAGTAGGTCACCTTCTTTGGGATAGTGTTGTTGATTCCATGGTCAGCAAACATCCTGCTTCAGGGAAAAAGGAAGTGTAGTTTCCTTGTGACAACTGTCACCCAGACATTGGGAAGACATGGAGCCAGAGAAGAGATTATAAGGCAAATGGGAAATAAAATACTCATAGGAGTATTTTTCATTTCCCTTTCATAGGAAAGGGAGAACAGAATTTGACTTTGACCTTTACAATTCAGAATAGTTTCTACCATGTAGTATTGTTATTGTTTACATTATTTCTTTGATGAACTGATAATTCTAAGAGTGAGTTCAGAATAAACAGGGAAGAGAATTGATGAGGAAAGCAAGGTAAAGAAATACTAGTTTTTAAAAAGACACATTAAAAATTAAGTAAAGGAGAGAGATTTTTAACTAGCCATTTGCTGAGATGTGAAAAAGGAGGAAAAAAGAGAAGATATCCAAGTGAAGAAAGAAAAAACAATAATTCAGATAAAACTAGAGGAAGAATTCAGATTAAAAGCCCCAAACAAGAGAAATAAGAATGGGGGGAAGTCGAGGTGAGGAAAAGAACATATGAGAATAGGAGTGATTTATATTCAGAGGAAGATAGTGAGAATGAATAAGTTATGGTATATAATGGAATATTATTTTTCTATGAGAAATGATGCCTGACTGATTTCAGAAAAGCTAGGAAAGATTTACATGAACTGATGCTGAGTAAAATGAGAAGAACCAGGAGAACATTTTACATAGTTACTACAAGACCATATAATGATCAATTATGTTAGACTTAGCTCTTCTCAGAAATTCAGTAATCCAAGACAATTCCAATAAATTTTGGATGGAAAATGCCATCTGTATCCAGAGAGAGAATTATAGAGACTAAATACAGATTGAAGCACATGTTTTCACCTTTTGGGGTTTTTTTTTCCTCTCATGCTTTTTCCCTTTTGTTGTGATTTTTCTTTCACAACATAACTAATATGCAATTTTTTTAAAAAGCCATTTCTACATCAAAGAGTAACATCAAATGGCCACAAGCCCCAAAAGAATTCTTGGAAGAACTTAAAAAGTAATTAAAAAATCGAATAAGAGATATCAAGAAAAATAGGAAAAAAAATAAAACAATTCAAGAAAATGATGAAAAGCAAGTTAATCAATTGGAAAAACCAATTGGTCCAAAATCTTAAGGAGGAAAATAACTCCTTGAAAACTGGCATTGGCAAGGGAAGTCAAACAATGTTATATGACACTAGAAAAAACAGAAGAGAATCTGAAACATCTCATTAGAAAAACAATTTGATTTGGATTACAGATCAAGGAGAGACAATATAAAAATTATAAGATTACTTGAAAGTTACCATCAAAAAGAGAATCTGGGTACAATATTACAAGAAATTATTAAGGAAAATTGCCCTAAAGTTCTAGATCAAAAGGGTAAAATAGAAAAAAATTCTACTAGTTGTAACCTAAAAGAGATCTAAAGAGTAAAATTTAGGAATGAAATAGACAAATAGACAAACCTCCAGGTAAAGGAGAATACGCTGCATGCAACAAAAAGTATTTTTTAAATTAAATTTATAAATAAATTCTGTGGAAACACAGTTAAGATTTCACAAGACCTATCAGCCTTTACTCTAGAAGGCCATAAGTCTTGGAACATTATATTTTGAAAAACAAAAAAGTTGAGGTTGTACCCAAGAATAACTTACCCAGCAAAGTTGAATATAATCCTGAATTTCCATCAATTTGGGAATGGCTGAACAAGTGATAGAATACTATTGTGTTATAAGAAATGAGGAGCTCATTGATATTAGAAAGGCATGGAATTACTTGAGTAAAATGATGAAAGAGTAAATTGAGCAGAACTAAGATAACATTGTATACATTAATAGCAATACTGTTTTAAGAATTACTGAGCAGCCTAGTTATTTTGACTCTTACAAATAGACAATTTAAAAATAAAGGATAGGAACAGCTAGGTGGCAGAGTGGATAGAGCGCTAGCCCTCAAGTCAGGAGGGGCTGAGTTCAAATGTGGCCTTAGACACTTAACATTTTCTAGCTGTGTGACCCTGGGCAAGTCACTTAACCCTAACTGCCTCAGCAAAAAAGAAAGAAAGAAAGAAACATCTATAAATCAAAGACAAAGAGGATAGAACACAATTTACTCTCTATATCTATATTTATATACTCTATAACCAAAAAAAAGCAAGATTTAGCATCATCTCATTTGACAAAATAAAAAACAAAAATTTATAATATTGAGATATACAAGTAAATCCAGATATACATGATGCCTAAAGAAACTACAGATAATGAAATGCAAACGTATAAGCTCTGAATACCATCTAAAATCAAAAAAGGAAAATTTAGTAGATTACCAAAAAAAATTAACAGAAGGGAAAATAGAGATCATGCTCAAAACAGCTATAGGAATGGCTGCTACCAATTATAGTCACAAATGGGTAGTCAATTTATTCTTTATTTTTAATAATAGCTTTTTATTTTAAATTTACATGCAAAGATAGTTTTCTTTTTTCCTTTTTTGTAAAGCTTTTTATTTTCAAAACATATGCATGATTTTCAACATTCATCTTTGCAAAACTTTGTGTTTCAAATTTTTTCCATCCCTTCCCTTCTCCCCTCCTCTACATGATAAATAATCCAATATATGTTTAACATGGGCAATTCTTCTATGCGTAGTTCCATAACTATCATGTTGCACAAGAAAAATCAGATCAAAAAGGAAAAAATGAGAAAGAGAATAAAATGCAAACAAACAACAACAACAACAACAAAAAGTGAAAATACTATGTTGTGACCCACAGCAGTCTCCTTAGCCCTCTCTCTGGGTTCAGATAGCTCTCTTCATCACAAAGTCATTAGAACTGGCCTGAATCACCTCACTGTTGAAAAGAATCAGATCCATCAGAATTAATCATCATATAATCCTACTGTTGCCACGTATAATGATCTCCTGGTTCTACTCACTTCATGGAGCATCAGTTCCTGTAAGTCTCTCCAGTCATCTCTGAAATTATCTTGCTGATCATTTCTATAGAACAATAATATTCTATAACATTCATATACCATAATTTATTCAGCCATTCTCCAATTGATGGACATCCCACTCAGTTTCCAGTTTCTTCCACCTCAAAAAGAGCTGCCACAAACATTTTTGCACATGTGGATCCTTTTCCCTCCTTTATGATTTCTTTGGGATACAGGCCCAGTAGAGACACTGCAGGATCAAAGGGTTTGCACAACTTAATAGCCCTTTGAGCATAGTTCCAAATTGCTCTCCAGAATGGTTGAATCTTTGAACAACTCCACCAACAATGTATTAGTGCCTCAGTTGTTTCTTTTCTTTTTTTTTTTACTGTTGGTTTTATTTATTTATTTTTATATGACAAATCCAATACATGTATACATATCTATACAGTTATCTTACTGCACAAGAAACATCAGATCTAGAAAGAGAAGAAGAAAAAAAAACAACCTAAGAAGGAAAACAAAATGCATGGAAATATTCACAGAAAGCATTAAAATGCTGTGTTGTGGTCCGTACTCAGTTCCCACAGGCCTCTCTCTGGATGTATATGACTATCTTCATCGCTGAACAATAGAAACTGGTTTGAATCACATCATTGTTGAAGAGAACCATGTCCATCAGAATTTATCATCATATAGTCTTGTTGCTGTGTATAATGTTCTCCGGGTTCTGCTCATTTCACTCAGCATCAGTTCATGCAAGTCCCTCCAGGCCTCTCTGAAAACGTCCTGTTGATTGTTTCTTACAGAACAATAATATTCCATAACATTCATATACCATAATTTATTCAGCCATTCTCCAATTGATGGGCATCCATTCAGTTTCCAGTTTCTTGCCACTATAAAAAGGGCTGCCACAAACATGCACATTTTGCACATGGGATACAGGTCCAGTAGAAACACTGCTGGGTCAAAGGGTATGCACAGTTTGATAACTTTTTGAGCATAGTTCCAAATTGCTCTCCAGAATGGTTGGATCCGTTCACAGTTCCACCAACAATGTATTAGTGTCCCAGTTTTCCCACATCCCCTCCAACATTCATCGTTATCTTTTCCTGTCATTTTAGCCAATCTGACAGGTGTGTAGTGGTACCTCAGAGTTGTCTTAATTTGCATTTCTCTGATCAATAGTGATTTGGAGCAACTTTTCATATGACTAGAGATGGTTTTAATTTCATCATCTGAAAATTGTCTGTTCATATCTTTTGACCATTTATCAATTGGAGAATGGCTTGAATTCTTATATATTTGAGTCAATTCTCTATATATTTTAGAAATGAGGCCTTTATCAGAACCTTTAGATGTAAAAATATTTTCCCAGTTTACTGCTACCCTTCTAATCTTGTCTGCATTCATTTTGTTTGTACAAAAACTTTTTAACTTGATATAGTCAAACTTATCTATTTTGTGATTAATGATGATCTCTAGTTCTTCTTTGGTCACAAATTCCTTCCCCCTCCACAGGTCTGAGAGGTAAACCATCCTACATTGTTCTAATTTGTTTATAATATCATTCTTTATGCCTAGATCATGAATCCATTTTGACCTTATGTTGGTATATGGTGTTAGGTGTGGGTCAATGCCTAATTTCTTCCATACTAGTTTCTAATTATCCCAGCAGTTTTTGTCAAATAGTGTGTTTTTATCCCCAAAACTGAGGTCTTTGGATTTATCAAACACTAGATTACTGTTGTCATTGAGTATTTTGTCCTGTGAACCTAACCTATTCCACTGATCCACTATTCTATTTCTTATCCAGTACCAAATGGTTTTGGTGACCACTGCTTCATAATATAATTTTAGATCTGGTACAGCTAGGCCACCCTCATTTGCATTTTTTTTCATTAATTCCCTTGAAATTCTTGATTTTGTTTTTTCCAGATGAATTTTGTTGTTATTTTTTCTAGGTCAGTTAAATAATGTCTTGGGAGTTTGATTGGTATAGCACTAAATAAATAGATTATTTTAGGTAGTATTGCCATCTTTATTATATTCGCTCGACCTATCCAAGAGCACTTGATGTTTTTCCAATTGTTTAGATATGACTTTATTTGTGTGGAAAGTGTTTTGTAGTTTTGCTCATATAGATCCTGACTTTCCCTTGGCAGATATATTCCCAAATATTTTATACTATCGATAGTTATTTTGAATGGAATTTCTTTTTGTATCTCTTGATGTTGCATTTTGTTGGTGATGTATAAAAATGCTGATGATTTATGTGGATTTATTCTGTATCCTGCAACTTTGCTAAAGTTGTGCATTAATTCTAATAGTTTTTTAGTTGATTCTCTAGGGTTCTCTAAGTAGACCATCATATCATCTGCAAAGAGTGATAATTTGGTTTCCTCATGACCTACTCTAATTCCTTTAATCTCTTTTTCTTGTCTTATTGCAAGGCTAGCATTTCTAATACAATATTGAATAGTAATGGTGATAATGGGCAACCTTGTTTCACCTCTGATCTTATTGGGAATGGTTCCAGTTTATCACCATTACATATGATGCTAGCTGATGGTTTTAAATAAATGCTACCGACTATTTTAAGGAAAAGTCCATTAATTCCTATACTCTCTAATGTTTTTAATAGGAATGGATGTTGGATTTTATCAAATGCTTTTTCTGCATCTATTGAGATTATCATATGGTTTTTGTTAGTTTGGTTATTAATATAGTCAATTATGTTAATAGTTTTCCTAATATTGAACCATCCCTGCATTCCTGGTATAAATCCTACTTGGTCATGGTGTATTATTCTAGGAATGATTTTCTGTAATCTCTTTGCTAATATTTTATTTAAGATTTTTGCATCAATATTCATTAAGGAGATTGGTCTATAATTTTCTTTCTCTGTTTTTGTTTTACCTGGTTTAGGTATCAGTACCATGTCTGTATCATAAAAGGAGTTTGGTAGGAGTCCTTCATTCCCTATTTTTTCGAATAGTTTATATAATATTGGAGTTAACTGTTCTTTAAATGTTTGGTAGAATTCACATGTAAATCCATCTGGTCCTGGGGATTTTTTCTTAGGGAGTTGATTAATGACTTGTTCTATTTCTTTTTCTGAAATGGGACTATTTAAGTAATTTATTTCCTCTTCTGTTAATCTGGGCAATCTATATTTTTGTAGATATTCCTCCATTTCACTTAGGTTATCAAATTTATTGGCATACAGTTGGGCAAAGTAACTCCTGATTATTGCTCTAATTTCCTCTTCATTGGTGGAAAGTTCTCCCTTTTCATTTTTGAGACTAACAATTTGATTTTCCTCTTTCCTTTTTCTAATTAAATTAACTAGAGGTTTATCTATTTTGTTGGTTTTTTCATAAAACCAACTTTTAGTTTTATTTATTAATTCAATAGTTTTTTTACTTTCAATTTTACTAATCTCTCCTTTTATTTTTAGGATTTCAAGTTTGGTATTTGATTGGGGTTTTTTTAATTTGTTCTTTCTCTAGCTTTTTTAGTTGCAAGCCCAATTCATTGATTTTCTCTTTCTCTAATTTATTCAAATAAGCATCTAGAGATATAAAATTTCCCCTTATTACCGCTTTGGCTGTATCCCACAAATTTTGGTATGTTGTCTCATTATTGTCATTCTCTTGGATGAAATTAGTAATTGTGTCTGTAATTTGCTATTTCACCCATTCATTCTTTAGGATAAAATTGTTTAGTTTCCAATTGGTTTTTGGTCTATTTTCTCCTGGCCTTATATTGCATGTGATTTTTATTCCGTCATGATCTGAAAAAAATACATTTATTATTTCTGCCTTCCTGCATTTGATTTTGAGGTTTTTGTGTCCTAACACATGGTCAATTTTTGTATAAGTTCCATGGACTGCTGAGAAAAAAGTAAACTCCTTTCTGTCTCCATTTAATTTCCTCCAAAGATCTATCATACCTAACTTTTCTAACATTTTGTTTACCTCCTTAACTTCTTTCTTATTTATTTTGTGGTTTGATTTATCAAGTTCTGAGAGAGGGAGGTTGAGATCCCCCACTATTATAGTTTTGCTGTCTATTTCTTCTTGCATCTCTCTGAACTTTTCCTCTAGGAATTTCCATGCTATACCACTTGGTGCATATATGTTTAGTATTGATATTGCTTTATTATCTATGGTACCCTTTAGGAAGATATAATTTCCTTCTTTGTCTCTTTTAATTAAGTCTATCTTTGCTTTTACTTGGTCTGAGATCAGGATTGCTACCCCTGCTTTTTTTTTTGTTCACCTGAAGCATAATAGATTCTGCTCCAGCCTTTTATCTTCACCCTGTATGTATCTCTATGTTTTAGATGTGTTTCTTGTAAACAACATATTGTTGGATTCTGGTTTTTAATCCAGTTTGCTGTCTGCTTCCACTATAAGGGAGAGTTCATTCCATTCACATTCACAGTTAAAATAACTAATTCTGTATTTCCTGCCATCTGATTTACCCTAGCTTATGCTTTTCTCTTTCTTATCCCCTTTCCCTCCTCCCTACTATTTTGCTTTTGATAACCACTTCCCTCAAACAATCCTTCCCCTTTAGAGCTCCACCCACTCCCTTTTTCCCCCTTTCCCTCCTGTTTCCTTATAAGTACGTCTATTATTCCCTCTGAGCCAAATCTGATGAGATGGAGATTAACCAAATTCTCACTCCCCTCCCTTTTTTCCCCTCAATCATTATAGGTTTTCTTTGCCTCTACATGTGATGTAATTTCCCTTGTTTTACCTCCTTTTCCTCTTTTTCCAGTGTTATCCCTTTTCTACCTCTAATTTCTTTTTCAGTTTATCATATCATAATAATCATAAAATCACAATAATCATATCATAATAATCATAAAATCACAGTAATCATATCATAATGTAATAAGAGTCATAAAATCAACCCTCATTCTATAAGTATCTATAACATAAATATAGTTCTCAAGAGTTTTTTTTTTTTCTTGTTACCTTTTTATGTTTCTCTTGTGTTCTGTGTTTGTAGATCAAATTTTTTTGTTCAGTTCCGGTCTTTTCAGTAGAAATAGGTGAAATTCTCCTATATCATTGAATGACCATCTTCTTCCCTGGAAGATAATGCTCATTCTAGCTGGGTAACTTATTCTTGGCTGTAATCCAAGTTCCTTTGCCCTTCGGAATATCTGATTCCAGGCCCTTCGAACCTTCAAAGTAGAAGCTGTTAGGTCCTGTGTGATCCTAATTGTGGCTCCCCGATATTTAAATTGTTTCTTTCTGGCTTCTCGTAATATCTTTTCCTTGGTATGATAGTTCTGGAATTTAGCCACGATATTTCTGGGGGACTTAATTTTTGAGTTTCTTTCAGGAGGTGATCAGTGGATTGTTTCAATAAGTATTTTGACTTCTGGGTCTAAAATATCAGGGCAGTTTTCTTTTATGATTTCCTGGAAGATAGTGTCTAGCTTCTTTTTTTCATCATGGCTTTCAGGAAGCCCTATAATCCTTAGATTGTCTCTCCTAGATCTATTTTCCAGGTGAGTTGTTTTTCCTAGGAGATATTTCATGTTTTTCTCTATCTTTTCATTTTTTTGTTTTTGTTTGACTGATTCTTGAAGTCTTGATGAGTCATTCATTTCCAATTGTTCGATTCTAATTTTTAATGTCTTATTTTCTTCAGTTACTGTTTTTAGTTCCTTTTGCAATTGACCAATTACATTTTTTTGTTCATTGCATTCTTTTTCCATTTTTTCTGTTTTATTTTGCAGTGATCTCATTTTGTTTCCCCAAGTTTCTTCTAACTCTCTTTTAAGATTTTTTTATGCAATCTTCAAAGAAAGCCTTGTGACATGGAGACCAGTTTATGTCTCTCTTTGGGGCTTTTTCTGGAATTGCTTTACCTTTAGGGACCTCAGGATTTGAGGTCTGTTCTTCCCTCTCTCCATAAAAGTTGTCTATGGTGAGAGCTCTTTTTGGTTTTTTATTAATTTTTTTTTTTTTTAAGGTATGAGGTCTGTTTAAGGCAAAGGTGGGACAGCTGCTTTAATTTGCCCTGGGGCAGTTCTGCTGATTGAATTATGTCAGGTGCTGATCAGTCCTACTGATTGATCGCCCTAGGGTGCTGTCTAATGGCCGCTAGGTCTGATGCTCATCAGGGGTTCAGTGGTTCACAATCTACCCCCCACAAAAGACAGACCCTCAAAACCACCTGCCCACAATCAGGACAGATTGGCCCAAGAGGCCCACAGAAGACTCCCAGGTGTGTGAAAAGCACAACACTCCCACTCCTATTTCGACTCCTGTTCCAGCATCCTGCTCCAGCTCCCCGCCCTGGTCTCCCTCTGCTGCAGTCTGGGTTCAGCAGACCACCCCCCTGCCCAATTAAGACAGACCTGTTTTGAAGTTCTTCCAGAGTATCTTCTTCTAGAATCGTGTTGTCCTTCAGATATTGTGGATTTTTTTGCTTCAAAATCAGTCTAGAGGCTTCGTATGTTGTTGGTTTGAGGGAAGGTTAGAGGAGGTTACAGAGACTCCTGTCTGATCTCCACCATCTTGGCTCCACCCCCAGAAGTCTGCCTCAGTTGTTTCACATCCTCTCCAACATTCATCATTATCTTTTCCTGTCATCTTAGCCAATCTGAGGGGTGTGTAGTGGTACCTCAGAGTTGTCTTAATTTGCGTTTCTTTGATCAATAGTGATTTAAATACCTTTTCATATCTCTAGAAATGGTTCCAATTTCTTCATCTGAAAATTGTTCATATCCTTTGACCATTTATTAATTGGAGAATGACTTGAATTCTTATAAATTTGAGTCAGTTCTCCATATTAAATAAATATTTTTAAAAAGGCAAAAATACTACAGAAGTCCTTCACAAACTATAATGAAATCAAAACAGTAATCAATTCAGGAATATAAACAAAAGACATATCTAAATGGAAAGAATAAATAGAAATCTAACTATATAGTGGGTCAAAGAACAAATCATAGAAATAGTTAATAACTATGGAAAAAAACAAGAAAAGAAACCAACATTTCTGGGATGCAGCTAAACCCACTTTTGGAAGAAAAGTTATGTTCCTGACTAATCTATTCAGGAACTTCATAATAATGAAATATAAAGGAAAAAGGATTAATGAACTGAGCATGCATTATAAAAATTAAATCAACTAAATGGCATAGTGAATAGAGCATGGAACTTGGAGTTAGAAGACATGAACTGGATTCTTATCTCAGACACTTACTACAATGACCCTAAATAGGTCATTGCTCTCAACCTCAGTTTCCCCATTTGTAAAATGGATCTGATAATATCATCTACTTCCCCTGAGTTTTTGTTAGGATGCAGTGAGATAAAAGATGTAAAGATAAACAGATATAAAGTATTTTGAAAACTTGAAAGTGCTATAGAAATGCTAATTATTTTAATCATTAATAAAAAACTTATGAAGCCAATAAATTACCCAAAATAAATACAAGAGAAAATCTTGAAAATTCAAGGAAAAATAAACAGAGAATTAAAAACATGAATGAATTGATGACACTGGAATCTGATTCTTATCTTTTCAGATAATTAAAATTTAGCCAATTTGATTAAAGGGTAGAAAATTAAATTTAAATTTAAAAAAGAACAAGATAAGAGTCTAGTATTTAGAAGCTAGTACTGGTGATTCATAAAGGCTAGGTACCTACTAGTCCCTGTCATTTATCAAACTATTTTGTACTGTACTAGGTTTAATGTTAGGGAAAGCCTGACATCTCCTTAGGAGAATGGGCTTTCCATTCTTATATCTATGGGCTCATCACATCTGATGACTGAGGGACATATTTATTTTTGGTTCTTATCTAGGTTTTCTCCCACCAAAGGGGAAAAAAGCCTAAGAGATATCTATTGCACAATATGATTCAGGTATGGTACAGGTTATTTATTCCCACAGAAAGCAATTAAAACTATAACAGAATCACAGTGGGAATTACATAATAATTAGAACAGAAATTCAGTAGCTTAATTGAATTGCTGGTGGAACTGTAAATAGAACTAGCCATTCTGGAAAGCAATTTGGAAATATGCCCCAAAGGGCATTTGATAGCCCAAGGGCTACCCCAATTATACCATTACAAGGCCTATGAAGGAAGGAAATAAGCATTTATTCAGTGTCTACTATACACAGGCACTATGCTAAACACTTTATCTCATTGATCTTCACCACAACCCTGTGAGGTAGATGCTCTTTTTATCTCTATTTTATAGCTGAGAAAGTCGAGGCAGATGTGGTAAAGTAATTTACCCAGAATCATATAGCTAATAAGTGTCTCAGGCTGGATTTGAATTCAAATCTTTCTGTGTCCAAGTCCAGTGTCTATTCAGCTGCCTCTATGACCTAAAGAGATCAAAGAAGGAGGCAAAGCAAAGTATGTTTTCATACATACATTCTTTTTGTGGTAGTCAAAAACTGGTAATTACAGGGTGTGTGTGGAGGAGAGGGTTCTCCCTATTGGAAAATGGCTAAACAAGCTGTAGTATATGAACATGACAGACTATTATTTGTCATAAGAAAGGACAAAATGCAGTTTCAGAAAACTGAGTGACTTTCTTATCTGATGCAAAGTGAAGTGAGTAGAACTAGAGGGAACAATTTACACAAAGTCAAGGATCTTGTAGAGAAATATGATTTGAAGGACTTTCAAACTCTAATGCAAGGATTAGTCGAGATTACTCAAAATGCTAATTTTACCTCATGTTACAAGTGATGGACTTAAAATCCAGAATGAGTCATGAGTTTGTTTTGTTGGATTATATGTATTTATTGTGAAAAGTTTTTTAAAATTTGTTCTAGTGAGGAGCAAAGGGGCGGAAAGGTAATAAATAAAAAATTTCAAATGACTTAGTTCTACATCAAAATGATTATATGGAGTATGAATTTGTGATTTGCTCTATTCTACATATAAAGGAATGTAAAAATAAATACATTAATTTAAAATTTTTAAAAGTCCCATAAAAAAACAAAAACTCAGCTGCTTAATACATAGCTAGCTACTTCTGCTAAAAAGTCAAATCTCATGAAAACAAAATAGTAGTTCTACTAATTAATCACTTAACATTTCATCTCTGTAGAAGCATATTTAAAACCTTTTAATAAAACTGAAAATATTAATAAATTATATTTTCCTGGTTAAAATATTTCTAGACTTTTTTTCTCTAGGAAAGTGGATTAAAAAACATTAGGGAAATATATTAAGGGTGATAACAGGTTGTCTGATTCTTTGTGACTATATTTTGGATTTTCTTTGGCAAAGACACTAAAGTGGTTTGCCTTTTTCTTCTCCAACTCATTTGACAGATGAGGGAACTATAGCAAACAAGTTAAGTCACTTGCCCAGGTTCATCTAGCTACTAAATGTCTGCAGCCAGATTTGAACAGAGAAAGATAATTCTTCCTGGCATTAAGCACTTAGCTCTATCCAAGATAAGCTATCTGGGCAAATAAGATACTAACCTTTTGGATTCCAGAAGTAATTGAGATATTAACTTATCTAAAGGCAGGCTTCTACTTTATCCCAGAAGGGTCTGGGCTACGAAATACCCACAGGAATTTCATCCAAAGGGAGGGATCTTCTATTATTTAAAAGAATTCTACACAGATATATCTGGGTACAGATTGATTGAGCAATAGGGGGTAAAAGGCAAATTTCCTACAGGGAAAGGGAAGGTGATTTGAATTGCTAAACCCTTCTGGAATGTTAATCTCAAACTATTTTTCTTCTTGCAGGATTCCAATAAATGCTACCTGAAATTGTCTTGAGAGAAAGGGAAAACAGGTAATTTGGACACCTTCCTCTTTAAATGAGAAAACACCTTAGATTATATTAACATTAAATAAAATCATTTCTGGAAGATCTCTGCTTAAATTGCAGAGATTAGTGTTAATATTTGGACTTCAAGATCTTGGGTGAGATTATCTAAAATGCATCAGCTGAACCAATTTGGGTGCTATCCCCTGTTGGTAGCAAACCTCCAGATCTTTCCAGCTTTGATAGGACCTAGCAAATGGTTGAAACTATAAAAGAAACAGCCAGCTAGGAGTCCTGGTGCAGGTTTGCCTAATTAGGTCTTCCAACCCTACTTGAGATCTAACTGATTTCCCCAAGTTACTCTCCAACTAGAGTCATATCTTGAGAACCAAGAGCCAAGAAACCAGAGGGGCAGTTAGATATTGCACTGAATTGGAAGAAGGACCTGAGTTTAAATCTGACCTCAGACATTTGCTAGCTATGTGACCTTAGGCAAGTCAATTAACCCCTATTGCCTTGTAACCCCGCCTCTACCCCCCAAAACCCCCAAAAAACAAAATTAAAAAGTATCAAGAAGCTGGCAAGCTGGAAAATGGCTTTTATAAAGGTACCCTAGGTCCTTAGTTCTGTTTTAGTACCATTTAGGGGAGGAGTTTGAGGAGTCAGAAGCTGATCTCCATAGTATGGTACCTGTGCATACTCTAGGGAACAGTGGGAGAACCTCATTAACAATGAAAAAATAGTATTTAGGTTTGCAAAACCTTTGCAAATAATGTCAGTTTGTCCCCACAAAACCCTGAGAGATAAGTGCTATGGTTATCCCCATTTTACAGATGAAGAACCTGAGAAAGATATTAGTTAAGTGACTTACCCATGTTATCCAGCTAGTAAGTATTAAAGACTGGATTTGAATCCAAATCTTCCTGCCTCTAGATTCAGTTCTTTTTCTCTAGGTTACCTACCTGCTCTAAAAAAGAGGTTGAGGACGGTTATTAGAAAAGAATATCACTGTGAATGATGAAGTTGCCAAAAAATAATCATGGAGGATGAGATACAGAGAACAATCATTGATGATTTGGAGACAATGACTTGCAGATCAGTAGCAAGTGGCAGCAAGGATTGGAAGAGGGTGATATAATCAGCCGCATAAAGTCAGCTTCAAAGCTATTCAGGATGTTGAATGCTGGGAAGCTGGGCAAGAGTCTTGAATTGGCAGGGGGAAGCAAGGAGTTTTCTGTCACATCCTTGGGGCACTGGAGATTGGGTATTGAGGAATTTGGCTTCCTCAAGTGACAGACAAATCTAATTTAGTTTGAGGAAGTAGAAGTGTAAAAGGAAAAGAAGGTGGAGAGAATTTATAGTAGGAATATACTGTTAGGGAAGATTTTTTTCTTTCTTTTAGGAGTTTTTAAAAGGAGAGGGGAGATGTTTACATGATGGGAATGTCTGTGAAATTGTTTTCTTAACTATTTTGATAACTATTTCAATAGGATTGGTTTCCTTTTTAATCCTATGTAGTTTATTTTATGCATTTAAAATAGTATTTTGAAAAATTCTGCCAAGTGGTGGTGATAGTGCTTTATGACAGGGTTTCTTAAACTTTTTCCATTTCTTTTCATCCCAGAAATTTTTGCATGACCTTAAGTATATAGGTATATAAAGTCAGGATACAAATCAAACATTTACTGATGATAAATCATAATTTTGTGACCCCTCATTCAGATATGAGATCCCATATAGGGCTGTGAACTAGTTTAAGAAGCTTGGGTTTGTGATATAAAAAAGTCAAAAACACTTGCTATATTGCAATGAACTCAAGACATTGGGGGCACTAATACAAGAGATCTTGCTTCCCATAAAGCCATGGGCCTATGGTACGTGTCTAATGGAAAGGATAGCAAGGGTTCTGGGAGAAAAGAAGCATAGACACATGGCAAAAATACAGAGGTTTCTGCAGATCATATGTGGATTAGACCCTGGAACCGCTTTGGCAAACTGAGCAGATTGTTAGACAAATTGCAGAAAGCTAGGAATTGTGACCATCTGTTTGGTGTGGATGCTGCAAGAATGATGGCTGATGTAGGTACAATAAGGGCCTGCAGATGCTAGCACAAGTGTTTTTTCATCTTTTGTCCTAATTTCCCCTCTTTTTAATCATATATCCACAGGTAGGATATAGATTTTCCTTTTCCTTATTCACTTTTCATGAGCTATGAGTGTTTATTGTCACCAGTGTCATACAAAGATCTGAAAAGTCTACTAGGAAGTGATTTAGGAGATGGATATGGCTGCTTCCATATAGAAGCTTTCTATCTATTTCTTTTCTATTTTATTTATATTATTACAGCAGATACCAATCAAACTCCCAAGAAATTATTTAACTGACCCAGAAAAAATAAAAACAAAATTCATCTGGAAAAACAAAAGGTCAAGAATTTCAAGGGAATTAATGAAAAAAAATGCAAATGAGGGTGGCCTAGCTGTACCAGATCTAAACCTATATTATAAAGCAGTGGTCATTAAAACCATTTGGTACTGGCTAAGAAATAGAGTAGTGGGTCAGTGGAATAGGTTAGGTTCACAGGACAAAATACTCAATGAGAACAGTAATCTAGTGTTTGATAAACCCGAAGACCCCAGTTTTGGGGATAAAAACTCACTATTTGACAAAAACTGCTGGGAAAATTAGAAACTAGTATGGAAGAAACTAGGCATTGACCCACACCGACCACCATATACCAAGATAAGGTCAAAATGGATTCATGATCTAGGCATAAAGAATGATATTATAAACAAGTTAGAACAATGTACGATGGTTTACCTCTCAGACCTGTGGAGGGGGAAGGAATTTGTGACCAAAGAAAAACTAGAGATCATCATTAATCACAAAATAGATAAGTTTGACTGTATCAAGTTAAAAAGTTTTTGTACAAACAAAATGAATGCAGACAAGATTAGAAGGGTAGCAATAAACTGGGAAAATATTTTTACATTCCAAGGTTCTGATAAAGGCCTCATTTCTAAAATATATAAAGAATTGACTCAAATATATAAGAATTCAAGCAATTCTCCAATTGATAAATGGTGAAAAGATATGAACAGACAATTTTCAGATGAAGAAATTGAAACTATTTCTAGTCACATGAAAAGGTGCTCCAAATCACTATTGATCAGAGAAATGCAAATTAAGACAACTCTGAGGTACCACTACACACCTGTCAGATTGGCTAAGATGACAGGAAAAGATAATGACGAATGTTGGAGGGGATGTGGGAAAACTGGGACACTGATGCATTGTTGGTGGAGCTGTGAACGGATCCAACCATTCTGGAGAGCAATCTGGAACTATGCTCAAAAAGTGATCAAACTGTGCATACCCTTTGACCCAGCAGTGTTTCTATTGGGCTTATATCCCAAAGAGATCTTAAAGGAAGGAAAGGGACCCACATGTGCAAGAATGTTTGTGGCAGCCCTTTTTGTAGTGGCAAGAAACTGGAAACTGAATGGATGCCCATCAATTGGAGAATGGCTGAATAAATTGTGGTATATGAATGTTATGGAATATTATTGTTCGGTAAGAAACAATCAACAGGACGTTTTCAGAGAGGCCTGGAGAGACTTGCATGAACTGATGCTGAGTGAAATCAGCAGAACCAGGAGAACATTATACACAGCAACAAGACTATATGATGATCAATTCTGATGGACATGGTTCTCTTCAACAATGATGTGATTCAAACCAGTTCCTATTGTTCAGCGATGAAGATAGTCATATACATCCAGAGAGAGGCCTGAGGGAACTGAATGTGAACCACAACACAGTATTTTAATGCTTTCTGTGAATATTTCCCTGCATTTTGTTTTCCTTCTTAGGTTTTTTTTTTCTTCTCTCTTTCTAGATCTGATGTTTCTTGTGCAGTAAGATAACTGTATAGATATGTATACATATATTGGATTTGTCATATAATGTATCATATTTAGCATGTATTAGATTACCTGTCATCTAGGGGCAGGGGGTGGGGGGAAGGAGGGGAAAAGCTTGGAACAAAAAAAAAAAAAAGCTTTTGCAAAGGTCAGTGTAGAAAAATCACCCATATGTTTTGTAAATAAAAAACTTTTAATAAAATTATATATATATATGTATATACATATACATATATATATATAATTATTACAGCAGGCTAACTGAATCTGAGAAATATAGTGCACTGAGAAAGAAAACCCAGATAGAATGGGGTTTCTTGAGCTAAGTATAGACTGTAGATTTCCTATGGAAATTCTTACTAAAGATTTAGATGGTTGATTAATATCTGGAAAAGGAAGCAGTGATTATAAAGAGCTGGCATGATTTTATGAAGAACTGGTCATGCTAGACTACACTCAAACTTATTTTTAAAAGGATTGCTAAACTAATGGAAAAGAAAAAGGCTCTAGATACAGTTAAGTTGATTTTTAGCAAAGCTCTAGATGTCCCAACAGTTCCTGTGGAAGTGTGGACCGGCAACAATATAATCAGATGGTTTTAGAACTGGTTGGGTGGCCAGATTCAAAGAGCAGATTAGCTTTTGAATCTGAACAGTGGATGTTTATCTAAGCAGTTAAGCACTGGTATTGAAGTGTAGGCTTGGTTATGTAGAAGAGATTTGTGGATTGAGCTATTTTAGGGTTATTTCAGCCTCTTAGAAAACTTATCCCATGCTTGTACTAAAGAAAAAACTGAGAAGACCCGTGGCTCTTGCCTAAACTACTTGCCTAAACAGTACGACCTGGTGTATTGAACAAAATTTACCTGCCCTTATTGGATAATTAACATAATGACAAGCTATTTTCTTGTGGCCTTCAGGAAGGCATTTCTTCAGTTTCATGACTCAAGGGTACTAGGAAAGGGGCCAAGGGATCACAATTATAACATAGGAACATGAACTAACTTTCTGGAGAAGGATAGGGAAGAAAAACAACCCTTTTCCTTTGCTAATTGGGCTTGGAGTCACATCCTATTTCTGATCTTTATATATTCTGTAATAAATATATTTCATGCGTAACAAAAAGACATGGAATCTGGAGAGCAATGGAAAGAAAGATGGTGGCATAGTGGTTATAAATAGACTAACAGGTAATGAATGAGAAACTTCAAAGAACAAGAATAAAAGATGTCATGGAGGAATTGTATGCCTGGAAGAAAAGATAGGATGGATATGCACAGATTCAAGATATGGATAACCAGAATGTTCCACTAGCACCTCCTCTGTCAGAAAGAAATGGAGAAAGCTTCTAGTATGCTTGAAGGGCCCCTTCTGGCAAACTTTCAGGTGAATATAAGTAGAATTTACATAATATGGCATAAATGGACAAGTTGTCAGTCACTCAACAAGCATTTATTAGAGATACAAAGAAAGACAAAAAAAAATTCCACGGCAACAAACAAACAACAAAAAAATGTTCCTGCTCCCAAGGAACTCACTGTGTAATGGAGAAGACAGCATGCAAATAAATGTATATACAAGATATATACAAGATAAACTGGGGATAGTCTCTGCTGAGATTAAGGACTGAGAAAGACCTTGTAGAAGGTAGGACTCTAGTTGAAACTTGAAGGAAGCCAGAGAGCAAGGAGAAAGAAAAGAATATTCCAGGCATGAGAAACATATTTTGAAGGGTTTACTTTATCAAAGGCTTTTCCTGCATCTATTGAGATGATCATGTAGTACCTTTTCACTTTTGTTTAGAGTGAATTATTATTTCTCCACCACTTTCTTAAGCATAAACAATCAATAAAACAGTAAATCAAGCCTGATTTATAGTCCCTGCTGATTTCTGATATGTAAATGCTCACAATAAAAATTTAATGTAGACTCTGGAGCAGAATTGGCCATGGTCATTAAACCAAAAACATTCTTCCCAAGATAAAGATCTCTGGGAGGGATCTCATGGATTTCTTAAGAGGCAATGGTCCAGGAGATAAGTAAGATAAGGAGATAAGAAAGTTAATCTGTTTAACTTCTCTCACGTTAACCAAGAACTGCATAGCTACAAATTATGATTTTCTTGCTCAAGATTGCTATAAATGTTACTTGAAATCTTGGGGCAAACTTATGTCAGAGGTCATGAGGAACTATGCCAGTTTGGAAGTTGGAACTTGGAAATGGTTATTAATCTATTATTATTTGAATTATTTGAAAAGGACCATAATTTTATGAGTTTGCTCTTTTCCTTTTCAAGTACTCCTTTTGATTGTACTTAAAGTGATTAATGGACTTCTTTCTACCTGAAGCTGTCAGCCCTGGTTTCCCAAAAAGAGCTAATTTCTGTGAAACCAAGATTGTCTAAATTATGTTTGGTTTTACTGGTTGCTAAGTAATATATTGCCAAGTCTATTATCGAAAGTCAGATAATTGCATGGTAATTGTCCTCTTGATATTTTGTTTAGAAAAAATTTTTCTTGAAGATGAGCCCAAATCACAGAATACAATATTGATATTAATATTTTTCTTTAACAATGTGAACTTGGGTTTTGTTGACTCCAAATCCAGCTCTCTACCCTCTTAAAAGTAGGAGAGAAGACTGAAGGGAGGAAATGTAAAGAATAAGCACCATACACCATACCATAGCTCCAACTGTATCAGGTGCTGTGCTAATCATTTTACAAGTATTATGTCATTTGATAGTAGAGCAGGTTTTCCTACTCTACTATCTAGTAGAGGAGGAGGGTTAGTGACTAGTGGAGAGAGGATTATGAGCTTGGAAAGGATAAAATTGTTGAGGGGAGGTAATAATGGAAAGGTGTTTACACATAGAGTATCATTTGTTTGGATTAGGGAAACAGGAAAGTTGTGGAACAAAGTGAAGGGAATTGCTAACAAGACTGTATTTGAGAGGGGGTGGGGGGATATAGATGAGGTGGAATTGAGATAGGGGTGAAGAGATGAAGTGGCAAGTGAAATAATTAAATCATCAGTGTCAAGGTTTAAGGGAGCAAGAGGTTGACAGATAAGGTAGAATAGCATACGCCAAGTACTGGACACTGAGGCAAGGAGTGGATGTAGGATAGGGAGAGATTATAGGAGGCAGAAATCAAGAAAACCAACCAACTCCAGTATTCCCAGTGGCATGATTATAGCTTTGGCTCTGCAATATCCCCAACAAAATTTTAGTACGAAGTTACTTAGCTCTCTACTATGGTTATTGAATTATAGCATAAATCACAGATTTAGAGCTGGAAGGTCTTGTCCAACTCCCTTATTTTACAATTTAGGAAACTTGAGGCCCAAAGAAATAATATACTTGTAGGAACCTCAAGAAGTTTTGTGTGTGTGTGTGTGTGTGGTTATCAGAAATCCTGGGTTGGAACCAGGGTTGTGCTGTAGCCAGCTTGAAGCTTGTTAAATTTTTAGCATGCTCATTTACACCTGGAAATTGGCAAATTCTACAAATCAGAGCTTGATTTATTGTTCTGTAGTCTAGAACTAGGAAAAATGATTTTAAAAATGTCAATAATTTCTAAGTGTGTCTTGCTTTTCATTCATCCCCCTTACTCTTGTGCCAAGCTGTTGTGTATTTACTCCCCACTTTTGTGGAGAGTCTGGTTAGAACCTTGGAGAGATGCTCCTTACAGGCTTGCTATGTGATGGTGGGCATTGTCTGACCTAAGTAGACAGGAAGGGCATGATGAAGGTTGGATCTTTCAATGGATCTACCATTGCAAGACCTTCCTTCATATTTGCCGATCAAGATCCAACTTTATACCTTCTCCTGTGTATTTTCCATCCATGTCTTTCCACATATGATTCAAAAAGGTTTACTGTGCTGGTGTTTTTTTAAAATACCTTGTGAATATTAGTGTATGTACTAAGCCTGCCTGTTTGTTATTCTTCACTCTCATCTTTTCCATTCATCTGTGTCCAAGTTAAAATCCAAAAATAAACCATCTTTGAAAATGTACTTAAAATAAGTGATTCTTCTCTTTATAGCCTGTGGGTATTCATTTTCTGTTAAATCATTTTACATGTGTTATGTATATCTTTCCAGCTTTAAATCCTATATCTATATGTATACATATCTATACCTCCTCTTATTCAGATGGAGAAACATTGGCTTAGAGAGGTTAACTAAGAGGCAGGGCCTAGATTTCAATTAGATATCTTCTAATTCCTTATTTAGCAGGCTTCCCTCCACCACAACTGCAACAGTGAACTTAAATCATCGGACATTTATTAAAAACTTACTATATGCAAGGCACTGATACAAAAGCAAAATAAAAAAATAAAAACAGACGCTAGCCTTAAGGACTTTATATTTTGCCGGGATGTGTAACAATACGCGTAATAAGTAAATGCAAAGTAGGGAGTGAATACGGGTGTGAGAATTTCATCCGGGATACACAATATATATGCAAGAGTAAACGCAAAGAAAGGAGTGATTGGGGGTGGAGACTGGGGAGCAAAGGAAAGAGCCAAAGGAAAATGAGGGAAAACCCAGGGCTTTCTGTGGACAGTTTCACACAAAGGACACCATTATTTCAATATGCCTTTTCCATAGGCTCACAGGCGAAGCCTTGGGAGGGACGTTGGACTCCCTTGCCCAGAGATGTTTAAAAGTAACTTCCCATTCCTACAGACATTAGGAGCAGAGGGGGGACTTTATCCACACGTCTGAACTCCAAACCCAACCCTTCTCAACATCACGCGCGTTACAGGAAGCAAGTCGCTTAATCTCCGGGTTTCATTTTCCTCGTCTGAAAAAAGGGATATATTAAAACTCGGCATTGCCGCCCATTCAGGGTTATTGGGAGGAAATTATTTCCTAATACTTTAAGGATCATAGAAATGCCTATTATCATCGTGAAGGAATCTCGCGTGGAAGTTTCCGGATGAGAGGTCAAATTCACAGAATCCGCCTTAGCAGCTTCCGTTGGAGTTAAACTGAAGGGCACCCACACACGCACCCACTAGGAGCAGCCCAGTGGCTACAACCAGCTGAACTACAACTCCCAAAAGGCCGAGGGAGCTAATAGCTCCGGGAACCGCCCTACTCATCACGTAGTCACGAAGCTTTGAGTCGGGATTGGTGGAGACGTGCGTTTGTTTCCCGAGTCCTGGCTAGGTCTGCACGTGGTGGGCAATAGAATTGGTGGAGAGCTCCAGTGTCCTGGCTCTGCCTACGCATGCGTGGAGAATAGGATGCAGGGATCCATAGCAAGTTTCCGTTCCGAGAAGTAACAGGTTGGGTGCTTCTCTTAAACGTTTCTTGGGGGTGGGGGACGGAACCTGAAAGAGGAAGTGACATGCCCCTTGGGAAACGAAACGCCCACCGCGCTTGCGCAGTGCTATATGCCTTTAATTGTGTAAGTATTGGGGAGACCGAGCGGGCCAGTCATTTCCGGCTCCACGTGGGAAATGGACCCGGCCTGAGGATTTTTAGATTTCCCACTGTTAAACTTGATGGCCCGTGGGTAGGGCTGGATGACGGGAAGATGGTGGAGTTAGAATCCCAGCTTCTTTCTTAGGGATAATAGCTATTATTTCTAGGTTCGCAAAGCATTTTACTTGTTTTCCCTTCGAACCAAATCGGAACCCTGAGTTGTGCTGTAATTTTCCATTATTCAAACAAATTGAGGCATACAGTTAAGCGAGTTTTGAACCCTGGTCCTTCAGATTCCCAAGCCCAATGCTCTTCGAAGCGCCCCCAAGCTGCTTCCTGGTACCACCCTTTGCTCACGGGTCTCCCCGTTATATGAGGGATGCAAAGTTCGATAACGAAGGAAGGCAATGATAGAAGCATTTTGGAAGGATCCCTGGGGAAACCTGATCACGTTCCTTCTCTTAGGGCCTTAAATGTAAAATGGGTGCAAAAGCACCTTTTCCCTCTCTTAATCCTTACTTCCTATCATGTTCCGGGAGTGTTGGGAATGGGGAATAGTAAATTAATAAATACATTGGATTTTATAATCCAATGAATTGATCCTGGGCACAAAAAGCAAAGGGTTTGGGTGAGATGACCCTGCCAAGTGTGTGGATTGTGCACGTGCCCTTCTTCCTTTCTGATTTCCACTGGGTTCAAGTCACTTTTGCCTCTGATTCCTTATGTGTAAAATGTCCTTCTGGACTCATCGGATTGTTTCAAGTAAACCAAAAACAGGAATTAGAGATTGCCTACACTCGTAGCAACCTTGTTTCCATCTATCAGGGTGATACAAAGCAACAGTATTACCATTTTCTATTCACACCAAGTGCCGGTTTCATTTCCCTGAGGTCCCTGGTCTTACCCCTACAGTCCTAATCCCTCTACACATTTATCCTGTGTCCTGGGAGACTTGGATTGCTTAGGTTGGCTTGGAAAAGGCACACTCAGCCAGAACCCAGTGGAGTGGATGGGACCAAGTTAAAAGGTGGGTTAGAGTCTGATGGGGAAGGGGCTGGATTTCAAGTCAGAAGCAAACAACTTTTGTGATCTTGGGCACATCCTTTCCTCTTGCTGGGCCTCTCAATCTCTTCCACGAATGACAGATTTGAACTAAATGACCTCTAAGGAATGGGAAGGTTCAAAGGATCACATGCTTTAGGCTAAAAGGGGCCCAGATCCCTTTCTGACCAGTATTCTTTCCAGTATATTTGGAGATCAGTCCTGAGACTGGGCCTTATCCATAATTGGATAAGTCCATAATCTATGGACTTTAATGACTGGCTTCCATAAACAGCCAGTTGAACAGAGAATGGGGCATTTAGGAGCTTAGGTCCAGATTTTAACTTGGATCAGATGGCTTCCGAAGTCCCTTCCAGCTTTCTACACGTTTTGTAATTCACCCTGCTGTCCCTTCTAGATATGTGAAAATGCCTAGAATGACAGATTGAGCTGGAAGGACCATAAAGTCTAGCAGTAAGGGACCTTTGGCAGTCTAATTCAACATCATATAAGTGAGAACATTGAGATCCAGAGAAATGAAGGGATTTGCCCAGCATCACAAAATAGCAAGCTGAAGGGTAGGGATTTGAACCCAGACATTCTGGACTTCAGATGCCAGTCCTGGTACATGGATTGATGCTATTGTTTTTGAGACCTGGTTTTCTAAAGCCAGAGTCACCTGAAGCCAAGAGACCCAAGAGAGCTTTGTTTCATGCATGTTGCCGAACGGATGGACGGATAGACAGCCAATGTAGAAATCAGGTTTTATAAGTGCACCTTTCAGCTTTAGATACTGGAGGATGGATGTGCAGGGTATTTACATGTTGTCCTGTCCATCAGATATGCTATAACTTACTACTATTAACAACAAAATATATATATAATATATAAATATCTTCTGATCTATACACAGAGGGCCAGACACATCCATGCCTGGAATTGTCAGCACCCTCAGGCAGCTAATTCTGTCTGTCACCACTCCCTCCAAGGTCCTGTTTGGCAACCAGCTCCTGGGTTTGGGACTGCTGGTAGTGAGATGGTGGCCTCAATGTCTGTGGCTCTCCTCCCAACTCTTCCCTGCTCCCCAGAGGATGTCCAGAGCCACTTCCTGGACAGATTCTTCTGGAGTAGAGGTAGGAAGTGAGGAGAAGGTAATATAGCCCAGCCAGGGGAAAAGAGGGCCTGGTGGGAAGGCTGCAGCAGGAAGTGGGGAACTCATGCTGGGTTAGTGTGTCTGTCCTTGGTTGTAGATCCAGCCCTAGAGATTAGTGTAGTGGATAAGAAAGGAATAGATCTGGGAATGTCTCTTCTACCCCCCTGCCACAGATAACTGTTTCTCATGTCCCATAGTGGCTCAGGTGGGATGGGGAACTCGGGCTATTTAATGTTTTAAAAAATTAAAAAAGTTTTTTTAAAAAAAGTTTGCTAAAGATTCAGTTCTGACTTTTTTCTTCCTGTGTACAATCTGAAGGAGAGAGCCCCAGCTTGTCCTTGGCCAGTGCCTCTCTGGATCTTTCTGCTTGGAGATCCAGGAAAGGAGGGGCAGAGGAAGAGAAGCCCCAGTAATCTGTTCTTGTCCAGAATGTCAAGGCTGGGGAGGGCCAGAGAGGGATGGGGAGGAGAGAGAAGAGCCCTGGGGCTCAGGAGGTCCAGCAGGCACATCTGTGACCAAGAGAGCAGCCGCCCTCCTCTCCTCACACTTGGGAGTCGGCTCCCAGGCTGTGGAACTCATCGGGTGTCTTGTCACCCTGGCTGGCTCCTCCTTGCCGGAAGCCAGAAGCAATTTCATCAAAGGTCCGGCCCCTTGTCTCAGGGACTTTGAAATAGGTGAAGATGAAGAAGAGGACGAGGAGCACAGTGAAGATGATGAAGACGTAGGGGCCACACAGTTGCTGAAAAACACAAAGAAGTGTATGTGAGAGGGCTGGCCTTGGAGGAAGAGGGCTTGGCCTTAAGCTATGAGAATGTCAGATGGAGAGGGGTAGCCCTGAATAATGCTGCAGAAGTCAGAGACAGTCTTATTCTAGTTTTGTGCCTCATGCTGAGCAACCCAAGGCTGCTCTCTTGGCCTTAACTGCTTAAGTTCTAGGTTATAGGAAGACTGAACGCAGTCAGATTTTTAGAAAGCAAAGAACAAAAGTTGGTGATCTCCATATCTGAACGTGAGGTGACAGCATCAGGTCGGGAAGAAAGGGCATAAAAGGACTCACCTCCACATACTGGAAGCACATTCCCACGATGAAGTTGGAAGACCAATTAGACAGGCCAGCCACGGCAAAGGCAGCTGGGCGAGGGCCCTGGCTAAAGAGCTCAGCGACAATGAACCATGGGATGGGGCCAGGGCCGATCTCAAAGAAAGCCACAAAGCCAAAGATAGCCACAATGCTTATGTAGGACATCCAGGAGAGTTGGTCCTGTTCAGGAAAAGAAAAGGGGGCTTTTGTGAACCTTACTTTTGGACTGCCATGCAGAAGGATCCCTTGGAGCTGGGAGACTGCAGAGAGTGACCTGGCCAAAGTCTACCTAGTAGGGTAGGAAGTTTCATTCATTCCTATACTCCTCTCCCCACTCCCCATTCCCACTGATCATGTCCTCAGACTTGCTCTCTCAGTCTGGCTATAGAGAGGACACTAAGTCACTATGGCTATATAAAACCTTCTCTCTCCATGGTCACTAGCCATGTGGGAGGTTGCAGAGTAGCTGCCTCTATCTTTTCAAACCCTACCCCAAGGGTTGAAGACCCTTATCCAGTCAGTACATTCCCCAGGACCCTCAGGTCTCATGGCAGAGTGCTCAGCCTTGATCTTTTTCTTAGACAACATGGCAACAGCCATTCCTGAGGTCCTGGGGGGAGGACTCTTGCTGTCCACAGTGGGCAATCCTTGTTAAATCAGCAGTGCAGAATCTGGCTCTGTGTCCAAAGCTGTGCCATCACAGGACTTGGCTAAGAGCTTGGTTCTAAAGCCAGGGTTCTGCTACTTGATATCCATGGAATCTTGAGCAAATCAGTTTCTCTAGGCCTGAAGTCCCTCCCTAATCCTAGTCTTCTCTCATAACAGGGCCCTGACCTGCAACTCAGAAAACCTGTATTTGCATTTTAGCAGCTTTGATCCCATCCTTCCCCAGGAGGAGGCAGAGCCGGACTTACCAGCAGGGCCAAGGCGATTGTCATGAGCACAGCACAGCCTGCCATGCCGGCTAGACCAATGAGGTGCAAAGTCCGACGTCCAGCCCGTTCCACTACAAACAGCTGCAGGCAGAGGAGAGGCATCAGAACCATACATGTCCCAATCTTTCACCCTGTCTGCCCCCTTCCTATCTCACTTCTTTGTTTCCATATTAACGACAGCCTTCACCCATTCTCCCAGTCCCAAATTCAGTATCCCTACAGAGTCCAGGAAGACAATGCCCTATTGCTGTCAAACCATTATCCAGTGTTGGGGACGGGGGAAATGTTGGGCTTCTGAGAAGATGGAGGAAGAGAGTAACATAAATCAGATCTCTTCTCATTGGAACAAACAAGGCCTCTGGTAGAAGTATCCCAGTGGGGAACAGGTTCTGGCAGGGGATGGAGGGTAACCCTGGGACAGAAGGGTCCTGAGAATGGGCTGGTCTGGAAACTCACCGACACAACAGTGAATGCAGTATTGACCACCCCGGAACCAATGGTTGCGTAGACTGGCTGTTCCACTCCAGACTTCTCAAAGATGCTGGTCGAATAATAGAAGACCTGAAAAGCAGAGAGCAACCATGTAGGGCTGGGGAGAACCAGGTCATTTCACCCTAATTTCTTCTTTCTACACATTAGGGTGTATGACTAAGGGTCTAGATGGAAGAGAAGGGACCAGACTTTAGTTTCACTTGAACCCTATCTGGCCAGGTTAAGTCAGTGTGGTTGAGTTTGGGGTTCAGCAAACTCATGTGCATTCTTCTGGTGTTGGGCTCACAGTACTATTCAAGGCTCTGCAAAGAAACCTTGCAGAGATCTATGAGGTTGGCTATGGGGGTAGGAGGAGGGAGGGTGGGGGAGGAGGGGACACCACTCACAGCATTGATCCCCGACAGCTGTTGGGACAGTTGGAGCACCACGGCGATGAGGACTGGCTGCCGGTACATAGGTGAGCGGAACAGTTCCAGGATGGTCACCTTCTTCTCACGCATCATCTGCCGGCTCTCCTCCTTCATCTCCTGAAGGTCGCTACTCACATCAGTGGTTCCCCGAAGTTTCTTTAGGACTAAGGTGAGAGGATAGAGTCATGAATACACAAGCAGAACCGAGGGGGTAGGCAAAGGAGAAAGAGGTGGCAACAGAGGTCTACTGACCGCTTTTGGCTTTATTTTCTTCATTGCGGTTGATGAGAAGGAAGCGGGGGCTCTCAGGACAGAAAGGCAGCAGGGCACATTGAATCAGGGATGGGATGAAGATGAAACCCAAGAGAAGGGGCCACAGTTCTTCATTTCCCATGATGGAATTCAGGCCAAATATCTAGGGGAACCAAAATTCAGACTGAGTCATAGGGTCAGCGAGAAGGGTCCAGCAGAGGCCATCTGGCCCAATCCCTTCATTTTATAGGCAACGAAATGAGAAAGGTGACACTTCCCTGGGGTCCTTGCTGGGTGAATCCTGCCTTCTACTCCCAAATAACAACCCTTGAGGAGTTGGAAGAAGATCTTTGTTAACATATGGCTCCCTCTGCTCTGGCTAGGTCCTTGCAACTTTCCTTCTTGGAACATCTTAACTGTCATGCTTAGATTTGAGCTAACTATCTAGATAAAAGGCTTTATCATTTTCTCTGATACATCCAAATCCCACTTTAAGGCCCAGCTCAGGACCCACTTTTAGAAAGCTCTCACTGAACCAGTCTCAGCCCATAGTGGGGTTCCTACAGCCTTGGCTATCTGGACTGCTCTAGTGTGAGGGGTTGTAGTGCTACTTCCAAGTCCATAAAGGAAATGTAACTGGAAAGGGATTCAGAGTAGATTTTTACCTAGAGCTGCCTGGCTATAGGGAGTATGGTGAGCTAGGACTGTGTTTCTAGGTGAATAAATAGGGAGATAACCTCACCCAAGAAGAACTTACCTGGGCGATGAGGATGCCAATGACAATGCCTAGTTGGTGAAGGGTGCCCAAGGCTCCACGTAGGGCTGTGGGTGACACCTCCCCCACATACATAGGCACAAAGCCAGTGGTGAGACCGCAGTACAAGCCAATGATAAAGCGCCCCAAGATCAGCATCTCAAAGGACATGGCCATTTTGGAGAAGCCCATGAGCACAGCAGCAAGAAAGGCCAGACTGTTCATCATTAGCATGGAGTTCCGTCTGGAAAACAAGAGACCGGGGGTCTGGGGTTATGGGCAAGGTAAGGGGTGAGAGGATGGTAGGAAGTGGGGTGGGCCATGAAGGGTCAAAAGTCAGAGTCAAGAGGCCCTACCAGAGTGGTTCTTCTCAGAGGTGGTTAAATATGAGTGGGGAATAAAGCATGCATCATCAATCATGGCCAATTTACTGTTTCCCTATGCTATTACTTTGTTACAAGGGAAGATTCTACGGAATAGGAGTCATTTGGAAGCATCAATAAGATTTAAAAAATAACAGGCATACAAGAGTTTGGGGAGAAAACTAGGGTGGCTTAAGTGAATATTCTTACCTGCCGAAACGATTGACAAAGAGACCCACGGAGAAGGAGCCGATCATACCACCAACGGAGAAGATGGCCACGGAGAGGGACCACAAAGTGGTCAGGGTGGTGGATGATATGGGTTCATTATATCGATTTACCCAGGTATTATTGTAAAATTCCTCTATCACCTGTGAAGAAAACATCCCAGTCCTTTGAAGGGAAAATCTTGGCCAGGAACTCACTAGTTAAGTCACTTGCCCTTTTCAAAACCCAAGTTTCTTTCATCTTCTATGCAGTAAAAGTACTGGTCCCTTCTAGCAAAGACATCCTGCTGTCGTATATCAGAATATTTCAATCAAATGAAATTTTTGTGATGCACAGCTGGGGCTGAAAATCAGGTTGCTGATATTTAGTGACCAAAGGTAGAATTTCAGGCAGCAGGGAAAGCCTGGGGGAGGAGGACCCAAGAGAAATGGCCTTTGTGTGACAGTGGTAGGAACAAAAGTGTTCTATGATGGGACACAGCCTGTAAGTGGCCTGGGAGCTTAGTTCCTAGGGTTTCATCAAAAGCTCCTGTGAATTGTCTCATTGGAGGCTGAGTGCTTAACTTAGGCGGCAGAGCTCACACTGTGGCCTGGATTAGCCCCACCTACCACCTGCTTTTGGCAATGACAGCAGCTTTGCCAGGCCAGCTGAGAGGTAATGCAGAA
>JAJPUD010002855.1:77967-121898 GCA_023553655.1 Myrmecobius fasciatus
AACCCTGGCTTGGAGTTGGGGGATGAGGAGGAGTGGGGGAGGAGGGATAAGGGAGTAGGTGTAGAACAAGGAAGAACAAGGATTCCAGGAAATGCAAACACCTGGGTCCCGGGCTGAGCCTCCAAGATAGTAATGACCCTCCCTGGCTGGGGCGTCCCGCTGAACCAGGCGAGAGGAAGCTAGGCTAGTAACTGAGTTTGGCAGGAGCACAGAGTGCTGTGTGCAGGAGGCGGTGCCTGGTTTTGTCCAGAGTACAGGAAGGTATGACAGACAATTGTACACAAAGGACTTGTATTTAAGAAACATCGTCTTACCGGTAGACGCCTCCCATAGGCACACAAAGACATACATACTGGGGAGCAGAAAGTCAGCTGGGGCTTAGTCACCCAGGAAAAGCAGAGGGTAGAACCCAACTAACAGCCTTTTTCCTGGGGACTGGACATTTTTCCTCTTGCTTCTAGGGCTATAAAAGCCTTAATTGTCTTATTTCCCCCCCACCTGGCTTTGGGATAAGAGTTGGGGAGGTAGAATCTATTGGATTTGAGAAGGGGAAAGGCTCAAGCTATCACTGAATTATACCCACTTGAACATTTTTTTCCTCATAGGTGGGGAAACCGAAGCACAAACATGATAGATATGTATTCCATGTTCAAACTCAAGCAAAGTGGCCAATTTATCTTCCCTAAGACCCTAATGCCTGAAATAGTGGGGGCCTAGTTGAGGCAGCTAGATGACACATGACATAATGATAGAACTCTGAAGTCAGGAAGTCCCCCATTCAAATCCAAATCAAGATACTTACTAGCTATTGTCACCCTGGGCAAACCTCTTTAAAATTATCTGCCTCAGTTTCCCCTCTGTAAAATGGGGATAATTTCCAGGATGATTATGAGAATCAAATGAGAACATGAAAGTGCTTTGTAAATGTTAAAGTTAGTTCATTATTCTGATACTAACATTGTTGCTGTTACTACTAGTAACTAGGAATTATTATTATCTGAGTGATAGTAAAAGACTGCTCAACTCAACTGCTACCTCCTTTGAAGAATTCCAGATCCTCAGAGTTAGTAGTGACCTCTAGTCCCTAAGGTCAAAGATCTAGAATTAAAAAGGATCATAGAGGTCATATGATTCAAGATTCTCAGAGTCCCACAGTCATCTCTTCTAAAAGATCCCTAACAAACCATGATCTGATTATCACCCACAATGCTGGGAAACTCACTATGTGTGTGATGGCATGGCAACTCAATCCACTCTGGCATAATTCTTAACAGGGATTGTTTTTCCTTACAGTAAGACTGGTACCAATCCTTCTAGATTCTCAGCTTGCCTTTAAATTGGGGAAGCTAATGTCAAAGATGTAGGAGGCCGTCAAGGATGGGAGTTTTTCCAATCTCAGGCTATGAGAGGTTCAAAACCAGAATCAGAGTCAGAGTCTGGAAGGGTCCTTGGGTACCATTTGGAGAATATGGATAGATGCCTGGCTCTTTCTTGGCCCATTCTCTTCCTTCACCCCGACCACAAGTCAGTCTAAGAGGGTAAGAGGCAGGCCTAACCCAATGATGCCTCTTCCCAGCATCCCCAGAAATACACATAAATAAGTGAGGTTCCCAGAAAGCAGTTTAGTGTGTTAAAGAGCAGGAAATCTAACTGTGTAGGATGACAAATCATATTGAAATGTACCCTTTGAGATTCTGGACAGAAGGCACTGTCCAACTATTTCTCAGACTCAAGATCATTAATAGACAGTGAGTTACCCGCCCTGGGACTGGAAACATTCAGGGAGGGAGGTGGGGCATGAAAGACCCATCTTGCCTGTTAGGGAAATGGACAAATTACAAATCAGGGTTTGTTTTGCAGAAAGTGATGGAGAAATATGTTAACAATGTTAATTAAACCTTAAAGGTGAGTCTTGAGCACACCTTTTTCTTTCAGATGATGGGTTGGGGAATGTATATGCATGCATGCTCCTGAGACACTTTTTGCCTCTACAAAGGAAACCCAGATTCTTGGCTTTTGGATAGGTGATGTAGCTGGCTAAATGAGACTGTTTGGAGTTATTCCAATCTTGGAGATAACTAAACTGAGGCTGTGGAGAGTCTCTATATCAGAATCTGGAATTTAAAGGGCCTGAAGGTGCCATTTGGTCCAGTCTGTATGAAATCTGACTAAGAATCGCAGTACCTTCTCCTCCTCCCAACATAACAACCAAATCCTGTTTTTGTCAGAAAACTCACTACCTCTAGAGGCAGCCCATTCTGTGTGGTATAGTTTGCCCAAATTCTCTTTGTAACTTCTTTTCTCCTTTGTTTAGCTCTGGAGAAGTCAAGAAGCAAGACAAATCACTCCCAATCTCAACAGGTGTTCCTATAGAAAGAGAACCCTAAAAGTCAGTAATAGTGGATAGCAGGCTGGACTGGGACCAAGGCTATTTCCATTTCAGGGCATTTACCCCATCTCTTGAGCCAAACTGAGGGAGCTGAGTGGAGTGAGAAAGGGAGAATGGCAGATCCTGGGCTCCTTGCCCCAAGTGTCTCCAGAGAAACTGGCCAATTTCCAAAGCTAAACTTGGGAAGATTTCTTAGCTTTGGGGTCAGACTGAGGGCCCCAAAAGAAGTCCTTTGAGGTCTGTGCCTGAGGCCCCAGCTCCCTCTTTGCCATCCTAGAGACCCTCAGAATTGGAAGGAATCTTGGAGCCCATCTCATCTGATCTCTTTATTGGACACAAGAGGAGACTGAGGGAAAGGACTTGTCAAGGTCATGTATCAGGTTAATGGTATAACTGGGACTTACCCAGGTGTCTCATCATTCTATGACAACCCACTGCCTTGGGGGATGGGAGGAGAGGGACAGGGAACTTGACCATAAAATCTGGAAGGAGCTCAGAATTCATCTAAATTCCCTGCTTTCAGTTTACTCTCTCCACTACTTCACTGACTATACTCTTTAGGTCACCAACAACTTCCTATTTGCCAAAATCACAGGACATTTTTCTCAGTCCTTGTTCTTTTGACCTTTATCAAATGTGACACTATTGACTACCTTCTCCTCCCTTTAATGTCTTGGATTTCAGTCTCTCCAATTCTCTATAAGAGATCTCCCACCATGGCTCTGGTCCTGTACTGGTGTCTTTGCCAGGTACAGAGCTTTGGGAAACGGTCAAAGCTTTCTGGATGGAAGCTTGGTGCTTTTTAAGATTCAAAAGGGACAGTCAGCATAAATGAGTTGTTTTCCATGGGATCAGGGCTCTTCACTCTATGGTTAAGGAATAGCCTTAGAAAACCTGAAAGCACTATAGAAATCCAAGTTATTATGCTTTCTATAATGTCTTGGGGGACCCAGCCTTACATGTCAGAGATGGATACATCCCCACAGATCTTTTGGGCTCCTAGGAAGTCCTGGTGTTTTCCAGAGAAAAGGAAAACAGTTCCTTAATAACTCCAAGCCAGGCTTAAACATCTACTTAGACATGTCATGGCTCCCTGCATAGGATAGGTCTTAATCACTCCAGCCTGGTCTAAGACAATTCCTCCTTAAGGCCTCTTCTCTCTGCCCTAGACAAATCAATCTTTTGACTAATCTTCCAAATCCCAAGTTAATCACATCATTCCTATTGCCTAGCCAGTAAAATCCAAGTTCTTCCCCGCATTCAAGATCTCTACCATCTGCTACCATTGTTCCTTCTAACCTTCTCTCACCTTCTTTTGCCCTGCAGTTTTCCAGCTAACCTGATCCACTTGAGGTCCCCTGGAGTAGGCTCTGTGTCTGTGATTCCTTACTGGAATTATTCTTTATTCTCCATTATTCTTTATGTCTGAAATGTGATGAATTACCCTGATGAATTCCCACCTGCCTTTTTTTTTTTTTGCTTTTTGCTGAGGCAGTTGGGGTTAAGTGACTTGCCCAGAGTCACACAGCTAGGAAGTGCCTGAGACCAGATTTGAACTCAGGTCCTCCTGACTTCAGGGCTGGTGCTCTATCCACTGCCACCTAGCTGCCCCCCCTACCTGCCCTTTAAAGCTGAACTCAAATGCCTCCTCCTCTAAGAAAGACCTGGTTCCTCATCCATCATCAGAGGATTGTATTAGATGACGAGGTCCCTATTAACCTTCCCTGGTCTTTTAGGTCAATAATGACCTAAAACTCCCCCAATCTAATCTCATCCATTAAAGTTGCCTGATTGTTTCACCCTTCCCCACCTACCCCCCTAACGGTAGGCTCTATGATGGCCAAGACCATATTTTTCATGGTTTAGGTGCCAAGTAGTATGTGGTACTCAAATGTTTGGTTAACTAGTCTGAACTTCTGTCATCTTTTGTTAAAAATCCCGGGAGGATGACTCAGCATCCCAGATTACGAACTGCCTTCCTCCCAGAGGGTGTGGCCTGGTAGGCACCCACATTCCAAACACAGATTTGGCTCTGGGCACTGCCCCACATTTCCTTTCTGCAGCTCAAGTCAGAGTTCCCAGGATCCCCCTATTTGCGTTTCCAAGGGGACAGTAATAAGGAGAAGGGAAGGGTAGTACTCACCTTCTGTGGGGCATTGATAACTCCAGTGTTGTAGCCGAATTGCAGAGAGCCCAGTACTGCACCACCCACAGCCAGCATGAGGGAGGCCGTAACTTGCTGTGGGGAGAGAAGGACAGAGAAGTCAGTCAGTGGTTCTGGGTTATATTCAGAGCCTCTATGGGGACAGGCTGTTATTAGAATAGACATGGCAACTATCCCTTCAAGTTTTTATTCCTAGTCAGGGATACAGAGCAAATACTCTTGAGAGGTATAAGGGAGAAGTGGTGGTGGCAATAGTGTGGAGAGAAAGAAATGGGCATTTACTTTCTTTTTAGTTCAAAATTCTCTCTTCTCTACTCCCAATTATCAAGAAGGCAAGAGATATTATCATACAAATGAAGTCACATAAAACAAATTTCCATGGAATATGAATAAGAACCCAGGGTGTACAAAGGACAAAGTGCTTATCTCAGTTGATAATCATGCCTGGGTGTGATAAAGTAAAGAGGTGGATAGAAGTGTTAAGGTATGCATCTCCTCCCCAACCTCTTCAATTAGTACAAGAAAGCAGCACTCTGCTTCAGCCACTGCCAGAAAATGCCAGGCAGTTAGGGCCTGTTTCCCAAGAGAGGGGCCTCTGGGCCAAAGCCTCAACTTTTTATTTCCCTTTATGCCATGGCTGTTGTGGCCAAATTGGCCAACTCATTCTCCAGACCCCCAGCCTTTGTACATGCTAGTCAACCCACCTCCTTCCTCCCCATCCCCACCCCTTCAACCTGGGACTCTTTTCCTACCCTGACCTCCTAAAAGCCCTCTCTCCTCCTCCAAGGCTCAGTTCTGAGTCACCTACTAGAGGTCTGTCCTGATCTACTGCCTGAATCTGTTTGGGATCAGATTCTTTCATCAGAATCTGATTCTCTCTCCCCTCAATAATCACATGGATGCTTCAATCTTATCCCCTAAGCATAATGTAAGCTAGACAACCTACTGCCAAGTAGGGACACTGTTGGCTTGATTGGCTTACAGGCCTGGGAACAGTCCATGGCCTGGTCGAGGTGATTAAGTGTAACCTGAGGTTCTCAATTGGGAAGACCAAAGGGGGAAGGGAGGAAAGGAAGGGGGAAGAATGAAGGAAGTCCAGAATCTTATACCCACCTTTGTGGGTGTCACTTTTCTGAACAAATGCAGAGCATGAGTTAAGATCAATTTTCATTTAACTGTTGGTGCAATACTTGCAAAGGATCCTGTATTCAGTTTTATCTAGGAGTTGCACTTATGGGATCAAATTTACCAAGCATCCCCTTCATGACCTTTCAAATGAGGGGATTTTAAATTCAAAAGCCTAAAAAAGTCCTTTTTTCCTCTGCTGAGGGTGGGGGAGGGCAGTGGAGCTCTTAACTGTTAAGAGAGAAATAGTGGGGAAAGTGCTAGACTCAGTTCAAATCCAGTCTCTTGCCATCTTGAAACTAATGGCAAGCATTTCATTTTTTCTGAAGTTCAGTTTCCTAATCTAATTTCATTATTTGTTTACTTATTTTTATTTTTTTACCTATGCCAATTACACCCTGGGAGGAGGGAAGAACAGATTTTACACATTTTACCGATGTGGAGACTAGAGATTCAGATTTTTCCAAGGTCACAAAAGTCACTAGTCAGTAATTTTTCTACAATCTCTCAATAAGTTTCTTAATCCTAGGTAGGCTTTTGCTGCACTTGTAGATGAGGAAACTGAGGTCCATTGAGAAGAACAGACTCTGAATTCCTATTCCTATCTATCAAACTCCTGAATTCCAGCCCTGGTTTGGGCTTCTACTAGCAGCTTCCCTCCCTAGTTGCCCTGCCTTCTCCCACCTAGAAGACCCTAAGTTGGGGACTAGGGATGGATTTGGGTTTGGAGCCATGTCCTTGAGGACTAGTGACATCACCATGATGAGATAGTTTCCCTACTTATAAAACCAAAAGGGCAGGCCTAGATGAGCTGGTAACTGTTCTTGCTCTAGATCTACTCTAGCTCAGGTCTCAGTCCTCCAGGAAACCTTCCCTAAAGGCCTCAAGCAGGCAATGAACACTCCTCAACAGCTCAGAGTAGCAGCCATATCAAACAATCTGTTCATAATTGTTTTATACTTCGTGGGGTCTTTTCTCCCAAATTAAATTCTGAATTTCCAGAGGGGAGGGGCCCAGTTACAGAAAAAAAATGCTAGATAAATATTAGTTGACAGATTATGGGGAAAAAGCTCTGGGGTTTTGTAACAGCACAGATCTAAGCCTGACCCAGAAGCAGAGTGTCATCTTTCCAAGGAAATAATGAAGATAAAAATAACAGCCTATTACTCTAACTTACATTTTTCCAGACATATTTGATACAATCTTTGAGGTGAGCAGTGGCAGATAGTATTAATGCCCGTTTTACAGATGAAATTGATCCTCGGGGTGGGGGTGGGGAGGAATGTGGATAACCTACCAGAGAAAAGGCTATCAGTTTAGAATAACTGGGCTGGATTTATCAGCTCCAGCTGATAACCTTAGCAACCAGCATTCAGAGGGAAGGAGACAGGAGCTGGGTAGAACTGGACTGGACTGGGTTGTCCATCCCTAGAAAAACAATGGGGTTAAGGAGCTGTTTCCAAGTTCAGCTCTTTGTGGGTAGGAAGAGTGAGGAGGAGGTAAGTAGCAAGTATCTGGCCCAATTGTGTGTAGGGCAGCAATCTGGAGAGACTTGGTCTTTTTAGCAAGAGGAACGTTCCCTATTTCTGTTTTGTGTAACCTTGGGCCAATTACATAGTATTTTTGAGCCTCAGTTTCTTCATCTGGAAAACAATGATACACATTGTAAACCTCATTGTAAACCTCACATTGTAAACCTTCATGTGCTGCCAAAATATGAGTCACTATAATCCCTAGCTTTCCCTGCCCATTTCTGCTTTAATTCCATGGAACCATCCCCTGAGAGGGACAGATCATAACCTCAGATTCATGGGCCAGCTCAAATTCCCTTCTTTTCTAAAAAGTCCACCCTAACTGCAGAATCATAAAATTCCAAAACTAAAAGGAGTTTTCAAAGGGCTACTAGTCCAACTTCTGTTGGAAGCATGATATTCTCTTACAAGAACCCAATCATACGGGTTACCTGCCTTTAATTGGAATTGCTTCCAATGATGAAGGAGCCTGTTATCATCAGGAATGCTTTCCTTGGATGGAAAGTCGATATAAATGTTAATTCTAATTCCTCTACCTCCTCATCTCAGTTTTTCATAATTTTGCATCTTAAGCTTTTTCTTGATTCTGGGCTATTCAGAGCTGAGATCTGCCAATAATCTTCCTCTGACCCTTGTCTTGAAAAGTCCTAAGACAAAGATAGATTTTGGACTATTCTTTTGTGAGTCTGGTCTCAATTAGAACTTTCCAAGCAGGGCTGGGACCTCCCTGTTTCTGCTCCGTAGTCCTTCCAACCACCCAGCTAAGCACAGTGGGAGAGGAGGAGGAGGGCACAATGGTTGGTTAAAAACTCATTAATGAAGAGGCACATATAAACTGGAGAGGGCTGTTTTGGGGAAGAGATTGAAGTTGTTCTGCTCCTGAGGGTTCCCAGCAGAGCAGAGTTCTGTTCTGTACGTTAGAGAAGACTTCCTACCAATGATAGGAGCCATCCCCAGATGGCATGAGCTATCTTGGGGAAGTTCCCCTAGGGAAGCTGCCATGTGAGGGCTAGTTGGACCGCTTGTCAGTTATAGAGTGTATCTGCTTCAGCTACAAGGTGGCATACTATGTTTTTTCTACCTGAGTGAATGATGCAGACCCTTGGGAGATGTCCCAGAGCAGAAGCATTTTACAGAAATAAGGGATAGACGGAAAACTGGAGGGGTTCCAAGTCTTTGTCACTACTTCTTTTCTTCCTGAATTTGTAAATGATTTATAATCATATTATAATGGGAAGTAAATACACTTATTTCAACCCCATTTACAGATGAGAAAACTGAGGGATCAAGCTATTGCATATAAGAGATAAGTTCTTGGGCCTCCTGTTTTCTAGTCCCAAACACACTCTAGGGTGAATGCCTCTGAGTCATGAGATGGGCAGACATCATACACCTGGATGATCTTTAGGTGACCTCTGGTGTTAGGTATTCATTATCCAGAAATCCAATTACTTCTTCCTGCTGTTCTGGTTTTAGACTTCAGGGTCAGCTCTGACTGATTCTTCTGCCTCTGCTCCAGAGATCTATCCTGGTTCCAGGTTCCACATAGGCCCAGACGTAGGCAGAATAGACCAAAGAATCAATGTTTCTAGCTCCCTCTGCCAATAGAGGGATTTCAGAATCTGGAGGCTCAGGAATTATTGAAAATACAGATATTTGGTGGACTCTGTTTTTCAAAGCTAGCATAAAGGGATCTCCTTTGGAATCATCTTGTGCAAAATGAATTTGTGTAAATAGGAATTTTGTTTTACCTATAGCAGGACTGGAAGGAATCCTTTCTCTGTACCCTGGCTCAATGAAAGAGATAGATGAGCATGGGATCTGAAGTCATGAAAATCTAGCCTCAGGCATTTAATAGCTGTGTAACACCTGGACAAGTCATTAAACCAGTACCTCAATTTCCATATCTGTAAAACATCAGAAGCTTTCCCTGACATACAACCTCATTACTCTTAGTTCTGCTGGGATGATTAACTGTCATCTACACCACATGGTTGCCATAAAGATCAAAGAAGATAAACTAAGTAGAATTTTCCAGAGGTAACTATTATTTAATAATCTTATTTAATAAGATAGGAGGGTAGGGCCTTAGGGGCTTTACTGAGGCAAGGACTTCTCCAGATGCTCAGCCCTAAGTTGGGAGCCCAGAGAAGACTGAATAGTCTCCTTATTAACAGGCAAGCTACACTGACTCCAAGGCCAGGCTTTCCTGTTCCTTCCTTTGTTGGCATCTATCCTTCAGAAGATGGGCTCTATGGGACAATGCCAAGATTGGGTATATTTACAGCCCAGTGTTCTCTTGTTCACTGGGGCTCCCTAACTTTATATTCTCCCTCAGAACCCAAGAAGGGGCCCCTTGGTGCTCAAGAGAAGCTCTGAGCTCAAGCCTCGTGACCAGGTGTCTTGGGAAAAGGCTGGATTCAGCTGCTGTTACAATCTGATTAATAAGGATCTGGAACTGGCCCAAGCATGGGGTGAACAAGACCCAGTCCCAGGCAGGCCCAGGACGGGTGGGCACAAGGCCACATTCTTTACATTCAGTCTGAAACGGGCAACTTTGCTTCGGGGTCCACTATCTTTCAGTTCTAAATCTATAGGTCCCCACATCTTTCTTGACTGTGAGGGGGTGTTGTTTGGCAATGAGCAGCATGTATGTGTTGGGGGGAGGGTATAGATGGGACTTCTTAAAACTTTTCACTCATTACTCTTTTTAGCCCCTCCCCAATTTTGTGATCCTAGGTATATAACAGGAATACAGATACATTTACTAGTAATCAGAAATTTGCAACCCCTCATTCAGTTATGAGACCCCATATGGGGTTGTGAAGCACAGTTTAAGAAGCTGGGATGTAGAAAATGGAAGATAAGGTGCAGCAAGGGGAAGGAAAGGGACATAAGAGGTGCCTAAGAAGCATTTGCTGATTGACCTTTATCAGGTTACTTCCTAGTATCAGGGCCTCAGATAGAATACTAGGATCCAGAAAGGATCAAAGACACTATGTTGTGAGGTCTCTCCCAATTCTGCATGTTCTAAATTCTAAGATCCCTTCCTCCCAGTCCCTGACGTTCTATGTTCCAAGCAAAAGCCCTCTCAGCTGAGACCCTATGTCTCTACTTAATTTATTATATACTTAAAAGAAAAGCCTATTTGATAGTTATAGTTTCACATACAGTATATTTTTATACTGTACAGATTCTAAATGCTCATTTTTTCATATTTGTTAAGATGAGAGGAAACTATACATGAGGTTCCTTCCAGCTTAGACCTTGTATGTGTGTATACTGACCTCCAATATTCTACAGTATTCTCCAGTATTCTAAGATCTCTCCCAGTGTGAGCAATGGATGTTCTGAGGTCCCTCTCAGCTCTGATATGTTCTAAGGTCTCTCTTCCTACAATGGCATTGTATGTTTTAAAGTCACTCCCAGCTCTTGACATTTTCTGACCTTAAGGTTCTAAATATTTCGTGCCTCTCAATAAATGACAGAATAGAGTCAGCCTGTGGACCTGTCAAAAGAGTCTGGTGTTAAAACTTCTCTCTCCTTTTTAACAGTTATAGGGGTAAATGGAAGACAGCCCAGGAGGCAACCTGCAAGGATGTGACTGGCTTTTAGGGAAAGAAGGGCAGGAGAGAATTTCCCAGGCATAAAACATTAAATGATTTACCAGATCAAGCAGGGCTAGGTAAATTCCCAGAATGCCAGGCTTCTAGGTAAGATTGTGTGGTTCCCTCCCCTTTCCCAATAAATGTTTGATTGATTTCTTTTCTGGGTCTCAAGTTCCCTTTCTCTAAAATGAAGAGGTTAAACAAATGTATCGCTCTAAAGTCCTTTCCTTCTCTCTAACAGATTACATGTATATATTCTCATTTGATTTCCAGAACCATTAGATGAGGAAAACAGGGCAGCTCTAACTTTACAGGTGGAGGAAAAACAAAAACAACAAAAACCGTTCAGGGTGACAGAAGGTCACACAGTGAATAACAGATAAGTGTCCTGACTCCACTAAAAGCTGAGATTAATTTGATTCCTAGTCTCTGAAAAAGCACAAAAGAGTATGGGTCATTCTACAAGGCAAACACCAGAAAGAAAGGAGTTCTTGTCTCAGAGTTAGCACCAATTTCTCAACAGGTCAAGTTAATTAAAATGATCATTTATGAGAAATAATCTCCCAGCAGATTCCCCCAGCTAAACTAGTGTGTTGAAGACCTTGGCCTTTCTGGACACATAGAGGCAGATTCCTAGTTCTATGTCTTTAGTAGAAGCCTGGATAAGCTGGTCTGAACTCCCTGTAGAGGCATTCTCCATCTTCAGGAAAAGATCATATCCCCATTGAACCTAAATTCTTAATTGACTACTGAATTATCTCAAGCATCATTTCCCTAAACATATTTCAAGGGGCCCGCTGTACTGGTTGCATTCTCTTCAGTTCAGTCATTATTCTGGATGAAGTCCCCATATCAGGATGGGACCTCTACAACTTTCTAGGTAAAGCATAGGTTTGTTTTTTTTTTTAAATCAAATTATTATTTAAATATTATTATTATTTAAATCAAAATATTATTATAGTTTATCTGCTTGTTCCCCACCCATAAAACCAGTTCCTTATTTTATTTATTAGTTCCAATTTTTAAAAATTTTTTATTCATCTCTCCTTCCCATTTTGGTATCTTAACTAGGGACTTTTATTCTTTTTCTAGTTTTTAAAATTATATGCCCAATTACTTACTCTGCTTTTGATGTTACTTCTAAATACTGCTATACCCCATAAGTTTTGATTTCTTTGGGGTTTATTTTAATTTCTAGTTTTAATCTATATTTCCATTTCTTATTGAATGTAATTTTTCATTCATTTATTTCATCCTGAGAATACTTATTTCTACTTTTTCTGCATTGTTAAATTTTTATGCCCTACTACATGCTCAATTTTTGTGTAGGTTTGAGTACAACTGAGAAAAAGGTATTTCTTTCTGTCCCCATTCAAATTTTCTCCAGAGAGCTCTCATATCTAACTTATCTAACTAAATATCTAACTAAAATTCTATTCATCTCCTTAACTTCATGTTTATTTTGTGGTTAGATTTAGCTAGTTTTGAGATAGGAAAGTTGAGCTCTCCAACTAACTAGTAGTTTTACTCTTTCTGTTACTCATTTGAACCTTTTATCTTTAAGAATTTGGATGCTATGCCATTTGGTATGTTTAGTATTATCATTTCATTGTCTATTGTACCTTTTAACAAAATGCAGTTTCCTTGCTTATCTCTTGTAATTAGATGTTTTTGCTTTTGCTTTGTCTGAGATCATGATTGCTAACCCTGCCCCACATCCTTCCTCATTTGAAACTCAACAGATTCTCCTCTGGGCCTGTATTTTTACTATGTTTCTTTCTTCCAAATGGTAAGCATATTTTTAGATTGTTTTTTAATCTATTCCACTATCCAAATTTATGGTGAATTCATCCTATTCAAAATCAGTTATGATTACTGTGTATTTTTCCTCTATTCTTCCCCTCTCCCCTCCCTTTATCCTTTTCTGTCTTTACCCTATCCCCCCCTCAAAAGTCTCTTGTTTCTGGCTTCATCCCTTAATCCATCATCTCTTTAATCAGCACCCCCTCCCCACAACCATATATCCCCTTCCCTTCTTACTTCCCCTACAGAGTAAAATAAGATTTCTATATGCAACTTTGTTATTCCTTCTTTGAGTCAATTCTAATGAGAACAAGGTTCAAATATTGCTCCCCCCCAGCTCTTTCATACCTATTTTAAGTGAGATCGCTTCTCTCATTCTGTCTCTCCCTTCCCCTTTCTCCCAGTGTAACCCTCATTTTCACTTAGAAAAAAAATCATCCCCTTATGGTCAACTCCTCTATGTATGTATATTCCTTCTAACAGCCCTAATAAAGTTCTTGTATTAATAAATAATACAAGTATCTTCCCGTGAAAAAAATGTAAACAGTTTAACCCTATTGAAATCCTTAAAGATTTCTCTTTTATGTTTCTCTTGAATCTTGTATTTGAAAGTAGCCCTCAGGTTTGGAGAATTTAATAAAGCAGGATGATATTATATTGGAGAGAGGGCTGGATGTGGAAGCTCCTCATTGAAATTCTGGCTCTGATATGGACTGTGACTTGGGCAAATTATACCACATCTCCCTGGGCCTCAGTTTCCTATCTGTAAAATAAAGGCATTGGATCTTTTGAGTTTCCTTTGAATTTGAAATGGAAGTGTCTATATGGACTGAGGAAGAGGGAAATACTGTAACCTTATTCAGTCCAAGGTTATGTGTAGGAACACAAACCAGAGCATGGTACAGAGAGGCAGCAATATAGATTGAGAGGCTGCATGGAAAAGGAGGAAAACCATAATGGAAAGTTTTTCCCCACTAGTGATATGTCCTAGACTGTAATTTCTTGTAGAGAGAACTCCTTCTCTTCACCCCTCCCCTCCTTTTAATTGAAGAGGAAAAGATTTAATGAAGAGCTGAAGTGTGTTAACCGATAACATAATGAGAGTATCTGGAAGGGTAGATTTATCTAGGTATCCCTAGGAAAAGCTAAGCCTGTCTTGCTTGGGGTGGGGGTGGTATCCAATGTGTACTCTCCCTCAACTGGGGGGGGGGGGGGAGAAGGAGGTGGGTGGTGGTATCCAATCTGATAAAAGTCCTTGTCTTGGTAAACCAGATCAGGACACTTTGGCCTCCTTGAGGCCCCTCTGTGGGGTTTAGATCCCTCCAGAACCGAGGAGGGGGAAGAGATAAGAGATTGGGCTCTGTCTCTCCCATGCCCCCTTCCCTTTCTGCCAGAAAGCTAGAACTCACTCAGCCTTCAACTTTCTCCTTTTTGTATCTTTCCAGTCCAATCAGACAAGCAGCAAAAGAAAGATAGAAGTGGAGGTGGGGAGTGGATGGTGGATAGGATAGCTGGGGTGTGTCCCTGCCTCCCCGGGCTCAGATTCCTTTTCCCGAGACCACCCGGTCCTGCAAGGTCCTGCAAATATTTGGATCTGCAGAGGTTCCCCACCCCCCTTTCTCTTCACCCAGCTCTGGGGCAGGAGCGGGAGATGGGAGAGGGGGCTCGGCCTGTGTGGCCAATCAGGAACAAGCTCTGGAAAACCCATCCCCTTTAGCCCCTCACCCCGATTTCCGGCAGCTACAGAGCTTGGGAGGGAAAGGAGGGTGGGAGAGTTAGGGGAGGGACGCAGGAGAAAAGGGGCCCCGGGGAGGGCTCAGCCAGGGAGCGGCCAGTCCCAGCTAGAAGGCTCAGTGCGTGCGGAACGTGCGACTCCTGCCCGCCCGCCCTCCCTCTTCTCCCTCCTCTCCCTCCTCCTAGACATAGGCACGTTAGCCAAGAGTACTTCCCCAGTGAGACTAGGACTGGGGTGTTAGAGCATCTTTCCCCCTTTGACTCCGCGGCCCTTCAGCTCCTGCGGAGGAGTAAGTCAGGAGCCTTAAACCCCCCCCAAGGCCCAGCAGGAAAGTAGCGATCTGATGGGGCAGGATCCCCTCCCCCCCCACTCCCACCCCGAATCATAGATGGGAATATGTCTCGCGCTTAGGAATCCCTATGGGACCCTTTTGTTCCTTACTGACCATAAGGGTCCCCAAGCTTCACGCCACCTTCCTAAACTGGGGGAGAACAGTAAGAGCCTGGGACTCTTAGTTCACACACGCACGGACGCACCCTTCCCTTTCACAAGTGTAATATAGTTTTTTAAAATCAGTTTGTAAATCTCCACTCGCCAGATGTGCCTTTTTGAAAGGTTTGTTTGTCCAGCTGACATCACCAGGGCCCCCACCCGTTCAAGTCTTTCCTTTGCCCAGGGTTGACTCCGAGACAAGATCCTCCATTCCAAGGTTTAGTGTCAGCCCTCGCCCACCCAGCCGGCCCCGACTTGGCGCGCTTGCGCCCTACGCAGATCACACAGCAGCAGAGGGGAGAGGGATCTAAGAAATCTCCTCTAGCTCACTTATTTCACATATAAGAAAACTGATGCCCGGAGAGGAGAGGCGACTTGCTCACATTCATACAGCCAGGAAATGGCAGAGCCACAACTACATCCCACAACGACGACTTAGGCTCTCCATGGTGCCCTTAAGAGGCCCGGCGTTCAAACTGGCTTTTGGGGAGTGGAGGGAGTAGCGGCCGGCGGGCTGGGCAGGGGGCGCAGATTACCCCGGTAACTCCAGCCCGCAGCTGGCTCTTAGCCAGCCTTGGGAAGGAGGCGGAGATAGGGGCGGAGGCACACACCTCAGAGTAGTGGAGAAAGGCGCGCGCTCCGCACCTTTCTAGCCCGGGGCTTCCCCGGCCACAGCCCTAAATTCCAACTCCGGGATACTTCCAGGGCACAAGGGTCTCAGCCCCGGCTCACCTAAGGAGCCCAAGAGGGCCTTCTACGAACACACCACGCGGCCGGGCTGGGCCGGGGGCTCCGCATTACCCTCTCCTCGGCAATGCTTCCAATCCCCAGGCCCATCAGGGCAGGGGCACAGCCACCTGCTGCACAGGCCCCCGTGCTCCTTCTCCACCCTCAGAGCCTTCCGGGGCCCCCAGGCGGTCCGGGGGAGGCTGCCGGGCAATCCGAGGCGCGGCGCCTGCGGGGCCGGAAGCTGCCGGATGCCTCAGCCCCTCCCCTCCGCATCACCGGCTGAGCACGCTGCTCGCCTGGCCCGAGGCAGGCAGGGGCCGGTGAGCTGCTTGGCTTCGGCCTCTCAGAGGGGACCAGAACGGCGGATCTTACCTTTCCGCCGGACTCCATGTTTCTCGCCGTGCGCTCTCCACGCAGCCGCCGCTGCCACCGTCTATGCTGCCACGGTTCTCTGCGCTCAGGCTCCCGCCCCGGCTCAGATTCCCAGGGTTCTAGGGCGGGAAGCTGGGGCGCGCTGCGCTCCCCTGCTTCTCTCCCTACTCTTTTTTTTCCTCCTCTCTTTTCTTCCCTTTCCTCTTTGCCTCCTTCTCTCCTTTCCCTCAACTATCTTTTGTCCTTTCCTCTAATACCCTTCTCCTCCTCCTCTTCTTCCACTGTTACTGCGCTCCCCGGGCCTTGCCGCTTAATCCGCGCCCAGCCGGTGCCGTCCCTTTCACGCTCTTGCCGGGAATGCAGCTTGTGGTTTATAGAGGCAATGTGTGGCCGATCACTTTTCTCTGATTGGCTGTTGAAGCCAGGGGGTGTGTTGGGGGGTGTGTTGGCTTCTTAACTAAAGAGGCCCACCTCTAAGCTCCTCCTCCGAAAGGGAGGGTCGAGGGGGGTGGGGGCAATCTGGCCGGATTTGCAGGACCCTAGGATGCTGCCGCTGTCTGTGTTGGAAAAAGAAACACTCTGGTTTCAGGGTCTCTGAGTCCATCCATTGCTGGTAGCCAAGAGAGGTCCTGCTTCTTCCATAACCCCGAGGAAAGATCTACCTTAGACATTCAGGGAGCATTTCCAAGCCCAAGTCCTATCCTACGGAAGGACTGGGATGATAGCGGAAACAAGAAGGAGCACGACCGTTCCGCTCCCTGGGTTGTGACTATTCGAGTATGCCTCTAGCACAGCAAGGAAACACGGGGGAAATATGGGCACCAAAGGACTAAAGGGAAAAGAGGATCTGAATTCAAACCCCAGTTCTGATGCTTACCACCCGTGTGATCGTGGGTAAGTCACTAGATCTTGGATCTCAGTTTCCGTAGTTGTAAAATGAGTTTGATTAGTTGACCTCTGCTGTCCCTTTCAGCGCTTGATGAATGTTCCTATGATCATCTAATCTCTCTATTGAACAACTGAGGAAACTGAGATTCAGTGAGAGGTGGCTTGCCCTTAAAACAATACCTTGCTCTTTTCTACAGCTTTATTTCCATTCAAATCAGATCAAATATTTATGAAGTGCCCGGTTTTTGTCCCAGCTACTTCGCTAGGTAGGAGTTGGGAAAGCTTCAAAAGCAAAGATGAAACAGTCTCTGCCCTCAAAATGCTTACTTACATTGATGTGTGTGTATGTGTGGATGAGCAACATGTATGTACAAAAAAAATTGAACCAAGTAATTCAAAATTTTCCTCCATCTGTCACATGGGGACAATTGATCTGTGAAGTTAGCAGAGCAGGAAGTGGGTCTATTTTACAGGGGGAAGAAATAACTTCACTGTGAGATGACTTATTCTGGGTCAAACAGTGAGTTAGTGAGAGATAGGACTACAACCGAATTTCTTTCCCTGGTATCATTATCCTGCCTTCTTTCAGAATCACTCCAGGTCATTTGTCTCCCTCTCTCCCTGCAAACCCTAACAACAAACATTGTGCTGCTTCCATGACTTGGGAATGCTGGGAGGGATGTATTGAGAGGAATCAGGAAGCTCTTTGAGATCCCAAGGAAAGTGCAGGCTGAGATGCAGAAGCTTTCTAACATTATCCTCCTGGCTGGACTCACACTGGACGCTTTGTCTTGGAAGAGTTGAGTTTATCCCTGACTTGAACCTATTTCTACTCCCAGAAATTCAGTTGATTTCAAAAGACCAACAAAAGAAAGGAAACCTTTGGGGCTGGTGGAGCAGAGGTTGGTTGCAGGCAGTCAGAGTAAAGGCTCATGCTATGCTGGTGCGTGTGTGAGCACACGTGGGTAGTGGGGGAATGGGGGGGGGGAGAATGTGTGTGGAAATAGAGTAGATTTACTCTTTGGAACCTGGAAGCAGGCAGGGAGGGGCTGGGTGTGTGCTTCACATGCTGAGCTGAGTCTGGTGAGTCTGTCTCCATAGCAGCCCATTTTACCTTTAAAGGAAAGTCCTTTCCCTTTCCTTCTCTCACTTGCCTTTTCTCCTCCATTTACTTTTCCTCTTCTTGCTTTTCATTCTCTCTTCTTCCCCCCCCCCTTTTTAAAAAAAATCTTCCGTGCCCTATCTAATTTTCCCTTTCTCTTCTCGCTTTCCTTAAGGGAATTTATCTTAGTATTAGAAAGTGGATCCTTTGATAACCTGGGGCTGGCTTAGACCTGTCCTGTAGAAGTAGGAATTTAGAGGGTGTTTTCTAACACAAATCCTCCCATGCTTCATGTAAAAAAAATTAGATGGGTTTATACAGATGGTTAAACAATTGATAAAGACCTTATAGACTGAGGTGGATTGGGATGTCTATTCATTATTTTTTGGATTTGCCTAATTACTATTCCCTTAAGCTCATCATCAGTCTTCCCTTTCTCTTTTATTATTTACCCAACAAATATGAAACCTATATATATACAACTCTAAGCTGGCAGAGTTGTACAAAAGATATAGAGAGGAAGTTCATGAAAAGTCATACTTTGGAAGAGGGACTTTCCTAATAAAATATAAAAAAACCTGAATGTCAAAATGTTAGAACATAAAATATCTGTTCAAGGGAAGACCTTAAAATATAGATGTCAGAAATGGAGGAGGCCTTAGAAGATCATCTTTTCAAGTCCCTTCATTTTACAGAAAAGAAACTTTGAGGAAGGAAATAAGTTCCTAGGTTGTCCACTGAGTTAATCAAGATGACTGAATGGATGACCTCAAGGAAAGAAAGAAGCATTTATGAAGCTTATACATAGCAATTATTAAGAATATACAACAGGGGCAGCTGGGTGGCACAGTGGATAGAGCACCAGCCCTGATGTCAGGAGGACCTGAGTTCAAATCTGGTCTTAGACACTTAACACTTCCTAACTGTGTGACCCTGGGCAAGTCACTTAATCCCAATTACCTCAGCAAAAAAAAAAAAAAGCATATATAATATATGCACATGTATATATACTTTTTTTGCTGAGGTAATATAATATATATTATATAATAAAAATATATATAAACAGTGTCAGACACTGTACTAAGTGCTAGCTACACAAATATAGGTAAAAAGAAGAACAATCCTTGTCCTTAGGGAGCTTATATTCTAAAATGTACAAAAAGGAGCTGAAAAGGACATGTGTGTGTTGGGAAACAAAGGTATCCAGCATAGGCACCCAGCATAGGTGCATGATTTTGAAGTCTAGGAGAGCCAGGAAAAGGGCCAGGTGAGAAATGAAAAGTAGCCTGGGTCCCTCTGCAAAATGGAAAGTATAAGGGGAGAAAAGGCTGGTTCTTTTAGAGGGATATTCCAGGTTGTGAAGGCTGTAGGGATGGTAGGATGATCCAGGGTGAGAAAGTCCCAGATATCTAGAGGAGTTCCAGGATGAACCAGGAGAAGATAAACATGGTTTTGGAGTTTAAAGCCAAGACAGGGCTCCTCAGGGAGTTTACAGTCTAGTATAGCATGTCCTAAGATTTTGGTTGGCTGCTCAGCTTGATCTTGTCAAGCTAATGAGAATTATTAAGTTAATGATAATTAGTCAGGTTAATGATAATTAACTTGTTGCCCCCACAATGGGAACTCTGATAATATCTCTAATCCAAGGAGCATCTACCACATCCAATCTACCTGACAAAACAAAAACTGGTGTCTGCCCCAAAGGACCTATTCTATCTGAAATGAGAGGACTGGATTTGTGGAGAGAAAAAGACTTAAGTAGATAAAGGAGGGAATTAAGTTTTTGCCTCCGCCCTTCAATCAAAGAGACAGAGGGTACCAAGGCTTTTTGGATCTTGCAAAGTTATGAGGGCATGGTAGAAAAGCCAAAGAAATCCAATTTTGCAGCTGGTCAGGAAGTGAGTGATGTCTGAGGAGGAGATGGAATGTTGAGTTCTGGAATAGTAAATAGGTCAGTTTAGTTAGAATGCTGGTAATGTATGATAAGCTCAGAAAGGTAGACTGCAGCCAGATGGTGAAGAGCTAAAAAGGATATTTCTAGGACAATCTGCAAGGGGAACTTTTGTAGGTGATTGACCTCTGAGGTCAGCCCTTAACAGAACCTTGCAGTTTGCTACCAATGCCTGTCACTCTCAATACCTTTCCCTCCTCAACCCTACCTTCACCTCCATTCTGGACTAGAGGCTAGAGGACCAAGAGCTTTGGTTCAAAATACTATAGATCTGATTTCTGCCTCACTCCATCATGACCTCCCCATATGACCTCGTGCAAGCCCTTTTTCTGCTTTATTTTCTATGCTTTTCCATCTGTAAAATGAAAACTAAACACAATGGACAAGGTTCCTTAGAGGGATGATCAATAAAGTCCCTTTGAATAAGATTAGCCTGGATCTGTGATGACTCCTATTAGGAAAGGGAAAGATTAACATTTTTAAGTAAATAAAAGGATCAAGCCCCATCCCTGCCCAGCCTTCTTTATCTCCTGATTCTAAACTGGTTTCTTCTTGCCCCTGGGAAAAGGAATCAAAATTGTTGCTTTTGCTCATACTTCTTGAAAAGGACCAATAACATCACAAAGGTGGTGTCTTGACTTGCTAGTAAGTTGTATCTAAGTGAGGCAGAATTGTGTAGTTATCAGCCTCACTCTCTCCTCCAAAGTCATCAGAGTCCAGTGAAAAGACGAAAGCCAAAATAATTGGCAAAGGCCCAGAATTCAGTGGACCCCCAAACTCAAGATATCTTCCAAAATATAAGTGACCAAAAACTGTATTCCTTTGGAAGTAGCACCCACATGTAAGGCTCTGACTTACCACTTGGACAGAAGGACCATATGTGATGAAACAAGAAGAAAAAGGAGAACAAGGAGGAGGAAAAGGGGGAAAAAAAGAAAGAAAAGAAGGAAAAGGAGAAAAGGAAGAAGATGAGGAAGAAGAAGGTGTAGCTTTGTCAGTCGTGGATTATAAATTTTGAATCTAACTGATTTCATACTCGTATTACAAGAATGGCTCAATATTACAAAAGCAATTAACGTAATTGCATAACCTTCCCCCCCCAAAAAAAGATCAAACTATATGATTATATCCATAGAAATAGGACTAGACTTCTGATGTCATTTGTATAGGTAACTCCAAGGTGAGGAAATTCCCTCAACTGATTCAAGTTGGCACTTGAATATATATATTCTCAAAAACAGGCTCAGAGTTGCTTATATCACTGAAAGGTTTAGTGATTTGTCCAGGGTCAATCAGTATGAGTCAAAGGCAGGATTCAAACCCAGATCTTCTGAGCTTCAGAAGTAGCTATCTACTATTCAAAGTTATCTCCAATTATAACAAAAATGATAGCCAGTATTTATAAAATGTTTTAAGGTTTTCAAAGCACTTTTTAACTATTATATAGTTTCTAGTCAATCAGTAAATATTTATTAAGTACCTATTATTACTAGGAACTTTGTTAAATCCAAAGAAGACAAAGACAGTCTGGGCCTTTGAAGAATTTGAAATTTAAAGGGGGAGATAATATGCCAGTAGTACAAATGAATTATGTATAGGATAAATTGGAAATAATTATCAAAGGGAAGACACTAGAATTAAAAAGGGTTAGGAAAGGTTTCCTGTAGAAAATGGAATTTTTAGCTTACACTGGAAGGAGACTGGAAGAAGCCAGAAGGTGGAGATGAGAGAGAATATTTCATGCACTGGAGATAGCCAGCAAAATACCTGAAGTCAGAGATGGAGTGTCTTGTTTGAGGAACAGGAAGGAATCCAATGCCACTGAATGGAAGAGTTCAGGAAAAAGATATAAGATGTAAAAGAACTGAAAAGGGGGGGGTCAGATCCCTAAATAATGAAGGGCTTTGAAAGCCAGAGGATTTTATATTTGATCTTGGAGATGATAAAGAACTAATGGAGGGGCAGCTAGATGGTGCAGTGGATAGAGCACCAGCCCTGAAGTCAGGAGGACCTGAGTTCAAACAGACATTTAACATTCCCTAGCTGTGTGACCCTGGGCACGTCACTTAACCTCAATTGCCTCAGCAAAAAAAGCAAACAAACAAACAAACAAAAAAACTAATGAAGTTATTAAGGGGCAGGAAATGTATAAAACATGGTTGGACTTTGATGGCAGAGTGAAGAGTAGACTGGAGTGGGGAATTGCTCATGGTAGTCTATGTAAATCTTAAAGATAATATTTAGAGAGACAGACCAATCAGCAGGCCATAACTTAATTCAGGTGTGAGGAGATAAAGGCCTGTATCAGGATATTATCAGTATCCAAGGAGATAAGGGAAGTCTGCCAAGATACTATAAAAGTAACATAAAGAGGCCTTGGCAATAGTTTAAATATGGGCATAAGGAATTGAGGATATCACTTAGGTTGTGAGCTTGGGAAACTGAAAAAAAAATGATAGTAATAAGGAAGTAATAAGGAAGCAGGGCACAGTTTAAGGAGAAAGATGATAATGAGTTCATTTTTGGGCATATTGAATTTAAGATGTCTTCAGCATATCCAATTGGAGATAAATAATAAGTATCTGGAGATGCAAACAGAGGTCAGAGATTGATTAGGGCTGAATAAGTAGATTTGAGAATCATTAGTATAGATAAGATATTTAAATCCATGGGAGTTAATGAGATCACCAAGTGAAATACTATAATGGGAAAAAAGAAAAGGGTTTAGGACAGATCCAGTAAGAAGCAGGTAGAATTATTATCCCCATTTCCCAGATGATGAAACTGAAGCAGATTAGGTGACATAGCCAGAGTCTCATAGTGTCTGAGGCCAGATTTGAATTGAAGTCTTTCTGACTCCCTTCCTTCCTTCCATCTTTCCTTCCTTCCTTCCTTCCTTCCTTCCTTCCTTCCTTCCTTCCTTCTTCCTTTCTTCCTCCCTCTCTGTTTCTTTCTTTTCCTTCCTTTTCTTCTCCCTCCCTTCCCCTCCTTCTTCTTCTCCTCCTCCTTCTTCTCCTTCTTCTTCTTCTTCTTCTTCTTCCAGAACACCTTTCTAAATGCTTAAATCTATATCCCTGCCTATCTTAAAGGTAAATATTGTTGGGAAATTCCCTCTGGAGAAATTCTCTCTTGTAATGAATGAATTCATGACTTACTTCATGGAATGATAGGCTTTAGAGCTGCAAGAGGCCTTAGAGAATATCTAGTCTAATTTAATAATTTTGCAGATGAGATTGAGGGATATATGTGTGTGTATGTGTGCACAAGTGTATGTGTATATACACACACAGATGTTAAAATCCTCATTTTGCATATGGGAAAACAAAGGCTCAGGGAGGAAGAGTGATTTATTCATATAGCCAAGTGAGCAGCAGGGCAAAGGAATTATTTATGGAAATCAGCAACTCCCTAGTTAACTAACTAATGGATTCATTTGGAAATCCAGCAGGCTAGACACAGGGAGTGTGCCTCCTGCCCAGCCTCGAGGTCCTGCTGTGCTCCCAAAAGTTCTCTTCTTCCCCCAGGAAAGACTGAGTCAGACTAAGAAGGTGAAAGGGGGAAATAAGTCACCTAGCCCTGCCACCTGCTTGCCCATGTGATAGGCAGGTGGAGCATAGAATTATGGCAGAAAGAGGGTATGTCTGGCATTCAGCCATCGCTTTTCTCCTCTAGCCCCCTCCCCCATCCCAGACATGTGGGCACTCTCAACCATTTAATGTAATCCAGTTCAAGTTTTTGACAATGATAATTTTTTTCAAAAGCCTACTGTGTGTTAGACACTATGCTAGGCACTAAATGGTCACCTACTTCCTGTAAGATGCTGTACCTAGGATAGACACAGAGACCAAAATGGGCATAAACAGGTTCTGTTTGCCCCACTCTTTCACTGATCTTTTCAACATTCTGGGGAAGGAGGGAGGGCAAGTGTCACCATTGTATAGAACGGGGAATATTCAAATTTGAATTTACAGAAAAAATGCCCAAGGTCAAGAAGCTGAGTTGGGACAAAGGGTTGGAGGAGGCTCTCTACAAGAGGGTTAGAAAAAGAGCCCTCATGTTATTTTCTTCCCCTCTTCTCCCTTTCCCTTCTTTTCCCTCCTCTCTCAACTCCCTTCCCTTCTTTTACTTTTGAGTTTCTTTTCTATCCTTTTCTTTTCCATTAAAAATACATGACAAACATACTAGAAGATGTCATTGCACATTGGATGGATCCTCTGTGGAAAATTTATGGGAGGATGTAGACAAGAGCAGCACAAAATTGGCAAGCATGGATAGGTTATTATCTCTAACATTGGAGGGACTACCCACATGAGTGAGATCACAGGTCAGCTAGAGAACTGAGAGACATTAGAGAGGAACCTTTAAGTTGGCAAAGTTCTTTACTTACATTGGAACCTTACAATAATTTTCCAGGTGTATTTTATATTGTCTACTTTCACATACTCTCCATTGCCATTCATGTGACATTGCCTCTTCCTTCTGTGTCTTTGGACAAATGGTCTTCTGGCACTGGAATGCACATTCTCCTCACCTTTCCAGTTCTAACCTACCTTTCTGGGTTTGTTTTATTTCTCTTTTATCCTATCTAGGAGAACTGGTTAGAGAATGGTCTTTTTGCTCTTCCTCATCCATAACTGATCTTTCCTTCCTCCCCTTAGCCTCTTAGAATCTATCTTTTTCCAAAGCTCAGCTTGTATGCGGTGCCCTGCATGAAGTCTTCCCCACTTCTCCATAGATAATAGGAAAGGGGGGAAAGGGGAGGAGATGGGACTTAGTTTTGGGAAGAAATTCAATCAGTTATCCAGATGGGGCAATAAATAGAATATTCATGGAACTAGGAAGACCTAAGTTTGAATTCCACCATTTACACTTATTAATTATGTGATCCTAGGTAAGTCATTAAACATCTCTCAGCCTCAGTTTCCTCATTTTTAAAATGAAGATAATAATATCACTTACCTTCAGAGTTGTTGTGAGGATCAAATGAGACTGCTTAGGTAGAGTGCTTTGCTAATTTTAAAGTGCTAGCTAATACCATTATGAGTACCCCTGATGACCTTGTGCAATATTTTCTTTAAATATGCTTTGTTTTAAAACTAATATGGAAGTGTACTTGAAGGGATGGAAGAAGAAATCTTACAAAATTTTATAAAAATGAATGTTGAAAACTATCTTTATCTGAAATTGGAAAAAAAGTAACAAATCAAAAATAAAATTTTTATTTACACATATAATGTTTCTTCTAGTAGAATATAAGTTCCTTGAGGGCAGGTATCTTTTCCTTTTTGCCTTTATATTCCCAGGACTTAGTACAGGCCAACATGTAGCACATATTTACTAATTTAAGGACACTTTTAAATATAGCTTACTTTTAAGTATTGGTCTGGTAGTACCTTGTGCATGAGACCTTTCCTGATTCTCCTTCCTCTCCCCTGCCCCTCTTTTGCTAATTCTTGAGAAATTACTCTGTATATATTTGTAAGTTCCTGGCACAGACTTATAATGCTTGTTGACTTGACCAGCACATGTTTTATGGCTCTCTGCTCATCCTCTTCCAGTATAATGTAAACCCTTTGAAGGCAGAGACTGTTTAGTATTTTGATGTTTGCATCTCCAGCTCCCAGCATAGAACCTGACAAAACACATGTTTAGTACATGTTTATTAAATGGAATTTAGGTATTTACAATAGACATTATTATTCCCATTTTAGAGATGAAGGCACTGAGGTTCAGAGAGATTTAGGGATTTGCTCACAGTCACATAATTAGTCAGTGACAGAAGATTTGAACCTGGGTATTCTTGGTTCAATGAGCCAAGTTCAATGCTCTATCCACATTGCTGCTCTGAGAATACTTTTGATAGAATTTAAGAGATAATATGGACTGATCACCATGTTGGATATTAGGATATTTGCGTTCTGGTCTTATGTCTGTTACTAACTTTATTTGGGAAAACCCCATCTATATTTCTCTATTTGGAGCGTTAGTTTTATTCTCTTTAAAATGAAGGTGATAACTCCTACTCTTTTTACCTCCCAAGATTCGTGGGATGATAGAATGAAAAGAATGTGAAAGTACTTTGAAAAGTTAAGAAGGGACCATTATACTGAACTCTGGGGAGAAATGAAATTGAAGATACAAAACAATGACCTGTTTTTCCACCAACCCCAGGTATGAAACAAGTGTCCCAGGGATTCTTGTTACCCCATCATCTGACAGGTCCCCTATTCCATCCTCTATAATAGAGTCAAAATGCTTAGAAAGTCAGATAGAGGCTGGCATTCTTATTCTCAGCTGCTCAGCCAGTTCTTTTAGACAGGATAAAAGAGAGAGATATAACAAGCCCAGAAAGGTAGATTAGAACTGGAAAAGTATGCATTCCAGGGCCAGAAGAACATTTGTCCAAAGATATAGAGAAGGTAGAGGCAATTCATATGAATGGCAATGGAGAGTATGTGAAAGTAGACAATATAAAATACACCTGGAAAATTATTGTAAGGTTCCAATGTAAGTAAAGAACTTTGCCAATTTAAATATTCATATTCCTTATTATCCATGAAACTCTGCTTATTTCCTCTAACTCAAGGAATTTAATCCAATAACTGGAATCTGGATTCTGGAGTTGGAAGGGACTCTGAAGGCCATCAACATCCAACTGATACCTGAACTTAATCGACAAATATTTATTAAGCACCTACTATGTGCCAGGATCTGTATTGGGTGCTGAGATTACAAAGAGAAAAAGGAAAAACTTATGAGCTTTCCTTCAAGGAGGTTAGTCCCTCTTCTGCTTCCCCCACAAATATCCATCTAATTTTTGCATGAAAATTACTGATGGAAGATCCCACCATCTCTCCTAAAGTAGCCTATTTATTCTACATTTGAATAGTTTTCTAATTATTGGAAAGTTTTTTCTTACATTGAGTCTAAATGTTCCAAATCACCTTTTTGTAACTACTATCTGTTGCTTATTTAGCCAACAAGGGCATGTCTAATTCCTTTTCCACATGACACTAGTGAAAATTGTTATTATCATGAAATTTTTTTTCTTTCTCCACTGCCATCTCCTCTTCTTCCTGTTCATCTTCTCTGCCTCCTCCTCCTTCTCTTCTTTCTTCTCCTTTCTCTCCTCCTCTTCCTCCTCTACTTCTTCCTTATACTCCTCTTCCTACTTCTTTTCTTTCTTCCTCTTTCTCTCATTTTCCTCCTCTTCCTCCTCTTTCTCCATCTTTCTCCCCTTCTCCTCCTCTGCTTTTTCTTCCTTGTCCTTCTCTTCCTACTCTTTTCTTCCTTCTTTTTCTCCTTTTTACCACCTCCTCCTCTTCTTTCTTCCTCTTTCTCTCCTTCTCCTCTTCCTCCTTTACTTCTTCCTCCTTGTCCTCCTCGTCTTACTTTTTCTCATCCTTCTTTTTCTCCTTTTTTTACCTCCTCCCCTTCTCCCTGGCTCCTTCTCCTCTTCCTCTTTCTCTTCTTTCTTCCTCTTTCTCTCTCCCCTCCTCTTCCTCCTCTACTTCTTCCTTGTCCTCCTCTTCCTGCTTCTTCTCTTCCTTCTTTTTCTCCTTTTTTTACTCTTCCCATTTTCCCTTCCCTCCTCCTTCTCCTCTTCCTTATCCTTTTTTTCTTCTTTTCCTCCCAATAAAGCATTTTTCTGAACATGGTCCTGTATATTTTGGTCCTTCTTCTTTGGTCCTTCTTTGGTCCTTAGATGTGGTCTGACCCCATTTGGTAAGAATCAGTTCTGTGTAGAGTAGGGAGACACAAAGTTTAAAGAAATGCTTACTAGGTACCAAATCTTAGGCTATCTTAGGATAAAAATATAAAAGCAAAACCAAACTTTTCTTCCAAGGAACTCATGGTTGTATATGTGCACATCCAAGTACACATTCATGTATAGGAGGGGGAAACACACAGGAAAGTGGGCAGGGAGGAACAATTTGGTCTCATTTTGGACTTCTTCAACTTTTCCATTATAGTGGACTTCTTTGCCTTCTTCTCCCAATTTTTTAGCTTCCTTTTGTATATGGTCTTAAGAAGGCAGGGATTATCATTCTTCTTAATACTTGAAAGCACAGTGTTTTGTTTTGTTTTGTTTTTTTATTTTAAACACAGTGCCTGACACAAAGTAGGTGCTTAAGAAGTGTTTAATGATTTGGTCCAAAAAATTACAGCTATGGCAAGTGGGACCTTAGGAATAGGGTCTCTATTCAGGGCATGTTTCAAATTCTGTGTTAAGTTCTGGGTGTAGACTAATACACTCCGTCCAGCAACAATGGCAAAATTGGTTTGGCACATGGTTCCAGAACTGGTGGGTGGAAAGGAAGGAGATAAGGGGAAGGAAAAAGTATTTGCTGAGGGGAGATAATTGGGGAGGAAGCCTGGAGAAAGTGACTAGAGGAGAGAAAATGAATGGAAGCAATGAATGATCTTTTCCTGAAACAGTGTACCTGGAGAATCAGTCACCAAGCAGGGGAATGGGGCTTCAGGTCAGAAGTACTTCCAGGTCATGATCTATGGACTAGGTTATAAGGGAGACTTGGGGCAGGGGTCTAAGAAGAGGGCTTGTATGCAGGAGATATTGCCTGCCAATATCTCTCTATAATTACCTGCCAATTATCTCTGTGTCCGGGCAAGGTTATCATAATGATTGAAGGACTCCACTCCCCCATAGTGCAGGGTCTACTTTTCAGTACTGCTGACTTAGACCTTTAAAAGGGTGGCTCCTGGGCTCTGAGAGTGATCCAAAAAACCCTAGAGTTGGCTGCCAGCAGAGATGAGATCATCATGTCCTGCACTCATACTCGGGACAGGCCTTCCTTGCATAGACCAGATATATGTATTCTCAAGGTTTCTTGCCCCAGAAGACACCCAACAGGAGAGAGCCTCTTGACCAAGGTGCCTGTCTCACCATCTTTAGTACTTCTGTCCTAGTCTGGTAGTCTAGGCTCAGAATTCAAATCCTGGCCAGTCTGTGACTCACTAAGGAATAGGGCAGCAATATTTGAATTCCTGTGTGCTGGAGTTGGGGAGGGGAAAGGGACATTTTCTGTGAGGAGTTGGATCGTTCCCTGTGTGAGTAATGATTACAAAGCAATTTAAAATGTCTAAGCAAGGATTGCCTGAGGAAATACTTTGAATTGAATTTACAGCTCCCTGCATCTTCCTTTTAATTTTGCATCCCTCTTGGGGAGCTTTAGGGAGAGAGCTCTAAGACAGTAGCTCCCTTTGGCTATCTTGGAAGCTCTGGGCCTGAGTCAAGGCTGTCTCATCCAATCTTAATCCTTCTCAGCCTATGAAGCCAATAGAATCCCAGACTCTGCAGCTGGCAAGGACCCCAGAAACTACCTAATACAACAACCTGTGTCTGAACAGAAATCTCTTTTACCATAAACCCTACAAATGACCACCTGGCCTCAGCTTGGACTCCATTGAGGGGAAACTTAAACAACTTTCTGCAACAGTGTATTCTACTTTGGGGTAGTTAAATTCCTGGGAAGTTTTATTTATTATTCTTATCCATTATTTTGAATTGAAACCTGCCTCTCTCAAGGCAGTGTAGTACAAGTGGAAAAAAGACCAGCTATTTGTTCAAACCCCAGTTCTCATGTTTATTAAATTCTTACCTACCAATTACCTGGGTGATGAGGGGCTGACTGTCTAAGCTTCCTGGCTCCTACAAAGATCCTTTGGCAGAAGAACAATGACTTAGATTAAAACGGGGTAAAATCCCTCCTAAGGAAGTTATGGAGAAAACATAAACAGTAATAGAGTGCTGGGGTCCAGAATTAGGAAGATCTGAGTTCAAATCTGGCTCTAGATAATTAATAGCTCTGTGATTTAACTGCTCTTTGCTTCAGTTTCCTCATATGTAAAATGGGGATAATAATAGTATTTACCTCTTGGGGTTGTTATGAAGATCTAATAAGATGAATTATATAGCACTTAGCACAGTGCCTGCCACATAGTAAGCCCCATAAAAACGTTGTTGTTATTTAGTATTCCTGTCTGTAGGCCTGGCACTCTATCCACCAAGGCATCTAAATACCTCCATAAAAATGTTAGCTTTTATTTTTATAATTACAATTACTATTATTGCACAAAGCCGTAGAGAACAAAGCACAAAGGACTATTACTAAACTCAGGACCATTTCCTGCATTGTCTGTGCATAAAGAGAATTTGGGCAAATGACAATAAGAGCTCTCACTTCTGTAGCACATTATATTTGATGTGGTTATTGCAAATATTAAGCTCATTTTAAAAATGGCAAACTGAGTCCTATTGCAAAAGTGATGTGGGTATTATTTTTTTCCTAACAGTTTTTGGACTTCTATCCTGTCAAATCTGCAAAGGGCATAAGGTTTGGTAGCCAACCAACTGATCAAGTCTTGGGTATTAGGTTGTACCAATAAGATGGAATTAGATAGGAATGAATGGAAAGTCTAACCATGGATTTTTTTAAATTAAAACTTTTTATTTGCAAAACATATGTATGGAATGAATGGTAGGTAGGAATGAATGGAAAGTCTAACCATGAATTTTTTTTTAATTAAAACTTTTTATTTCCAAAACATATGTATGGGTAATTCTTCAACATTAACCCTTACAAAGCTTTCTGTTACAAATTTTCCCCCCTACTTCCCACCTCTCCCCTAGATGGCAGGAAATCCATTACATGTTAATTATGTTAAAATACTTGACCAATCTAATATATGTATAAATATTTCCACACATCATTCTTGTGCATGAAAAATTGTATCTACAAGAAAAAAAATCAGAGAAAGGAAACACAATGCAAGCAAACTCAATAGAGAGAATGAAAATGTTATGTTGTAGTCCACATTTCACATCTCTCTCTCTGGGAGTATATGGCTTTCTTCACTGAACAATTAGAACTGGTTTGAAACATTTCATTGTTGAAGAGAGCCATGTCCATCAGAATTGATCATCATATAGTCTTGTTGTTGCCCTGTACAATGATCTCTTGGTTCTGCTCATTTCACTCAGCATCAGTTCATGCAAGTCTCTCCAGGCCTCTCTGAAATCATCCTGCTGGTCGTTTCTTATAGAACAATAATATTCCACCATGGATTTTTTTTAAACCAACTTTATAAAAATAAGATGGGGCAGATAGTTACATAGCAATGATGAGGTCGGGGTAGCAATTCCTAGTTCAAAATAAATGTGTGACAAATTCATAGTGGCCATTCTCTTGGGCAAAAGGCAGATTTATTTAAGGGAAGAGATTACAAAGATAAGTGGTAAAATAGGTACTGAGAGTGGCAGATATGAAGTAGAATTAGGAGAGCATATAGTTAGCAAGGAAAAGACAAATTCCTCGGGAGAACTCACAAAGAGTACTTCATATACTTCATGAGGTGGGAGTAAGCCATTGACTGCAGGTTAGATCTACAAGGGACTTTGACAGACTAACCAGAGTTAGCTATGGTAAGGAGGAAGAGGCCATTAAAGAGAAGCCATTATGAGGATGGAGAGAGAATAACTTCATAGTGGGCTTAGTCCTGAAAAGAACTTAGCAAAGGTCTGCATCATAAGCAGATCCTTTATAAGGGAAATACAGCCTTGGGGTTTCTCAAGAAAGTAAAATGGGAACTCAGACAGAGGGATCAAGGAGCCAGATGGAATGCACTTGGCAGACTAGGTCCCAGACCCATCTAAAGGTAAGCTATCAATATCTCAAAGCCTTTAAAAGATGTTCAAAGGTTTGAGGGATGGACCAGAGAGTTCCATCCTCACAAACACTCTATATAAACAGGATAGCCTGGGAATTGGTTATATCTGATAATAGCCAGAGGGCTTCTTCCTGACTGCGGAAGAGAGTCAATCCACATCAACAAGACAAAGGATCCCTTGAAAAATGTCTGAGAACTTTAACAATAACACCTTGTATTTATATAGTGCCTTGAAAGTTTGCGAAATATTTTTATAAATATGATCACAGTTTATCCTCACAGAAATTTAGGAGTTAGGCGCTATTACCATCTCCATTTTACAAATGAGGAAACTGAGGCAAACAGAGGTTAAGAAAAGAGTCACACATTAAGTATGTGGAAGGTAGATTTGAATTTAGGTCTTTCTGACCCAAGATCCAGTGCACTATCCACTGCACCACCTTGCTAGTAATAGATGAGTTACAAGTTCAATTTGAGTCCATCATGTGCCATGGTAGCCCAAAAGGTACCCATTCTTCTAAACTTCCTTATGAATGAGGCTGACATACTCTCTGTTCTGGCCAGGGCATAATTGGTGTTCTTGTGTCCAGTTTTGGGAAATGATTCTATGTTAATCTTAAGAAAACCTTGGCCTAAAGTGAGCAACCAAGGATTAAGGTGAGGATTGGGTGAAAGAATTGGGAGTATTCAACGTGAAAAGGAAAACTGAGAGCATACAAAGAGATGATTTTAAGCCTTTGGAGGCTATCCTACAGGAGGTATCAGCCTCATTTTTCTCAGCCCTTGAACATTGGGAAGCTACAAAAGGCAAGTTTTCCTAACCACTAGAGCTGTCCAAAAATGGAATCTACAGCCATGAAAGGTGTTGGATTTCCCCTTCTTAGATGATTTTTCAACAAACTTTGGGTGACCTCTTATTGGGAATGCTGAAGAAAGCACTCTTAGTCACAAGTTGGACTCTATGCCTTCAGAAGTCCTTTTCAGTTTTTAGATTTTGTGATGTGATTTTACATCATTTATTAAATTTCATTGCAGTTAATTTGGTCCATTATTCCAAACCCATCAATATCTTCTTGGATTCTGATTCTTCTGCCTAGTGTGTTAGCTATTCATCTCTAGTTCCAGTGTGATATGATTCCATGTCATTGGCAAATTTGGTGAACACGCCAACTATGCTTTCATCCCAGTCATTGATAAAAATGTTGAGCAACATAGGATCAAGGACAGATCCCTTCCTCCTGGTTGATACCCACTCATATGGGTCTACTCTTTGGGTCCAAGTAGTCTATTAATTCTGAATCCTCCAGTTGGGTCAAGAATCTAGCTTATTGTTCTCTAACTTGTCTGCAAAGGTAGTATGAAAGACTTGGTCAAATGATTTGCCAAAGGCTAGGTATAGTAAGCCTAACTATTCCCTTGAATTATAGTCTAATCATCCTGCCAAAAAAGGAAATGAGCTTAGCCTGGTGTGACCTGTTCTAGATGAAGTCATGCTGGCTTCCCTTAATGATCACTTCTTCCTTTTTCTGAATGCTCTCAAACCATCCATTTAATCATATGTTCCAGAACTGTTTCAGAAATTGGTCAAGCTCACTAGCCAGTACTTTGTAGAATCAGTTCTCTCTTCTTTAAAAAATATTTCTGAAAATCAAGTTAACATTTGCCCATCTCCGGTCCTACATTCACTCTGAGAATTTCCATGACTTTTCAGATATTACTGTTGATGGCTAAGCCATTACACCTGTTTGGGTTTTTTTTTTTTTTCATACTATGGAGGCATAGTTCCACCTGGGCTTGGAGACTTGGATTCATTGAGCTTCAGTAGGTACTTTATTACCCCACTTATCTTGGGGTTCAACTAAGGAACAATTTTATTTTCTATTTGTCTTAGATGAAGATGATTTTCTTTGATCAAGAAGACAGAAAAAAGGTCAAAAAAGAATTTAATAATTTTGCTTTTTCTTCATCATCTGACATCATTATTGCATGAGAAGCAGTTGTCTGATCTTATTGTCCCCTCAAAAACAAACAAAAAAATTAATTGTGTGATCCTTCAAATTCTTATCCAGATTTGGATTCTTTGGAGTTTTAGAATGCTTGAGTTTCTTTTCCTCCTCTTCCTCTTTTTCTCTTTCCTCTTCCTCCTCTTCCTTTTCCTTCTTCTTCCTATCTTTTTTTTATTAAAAGCTTTTTATTTATAAAACATATGAGTGATTTTTCTACATTGACCTTTGCAAAACTTTTTTTTTTTTGTTCCAAGCTTTTCCCTTCCTTCCCCCTATCCCCCACCCCTAGATGACAGGTAATCTAATACATGCTAAATCTTCTTCCTATCTTACTAGGGCTGAAAATGCAGTGGCCACTTACAACTCACAGAATTGATTCTGCTAATCATCATTACAGGAATATTGATCTGGTCCATTTTCCATCTAGGTCTGTCTATTCCTCCTTAAGCAATCAGTAGATCCTATGCTCTTGTGAGTTCTTCATATTGATGCTAGACATATTGGTCTTCCACATCCAATTCTTGACATTATTCTTACAGAACTATTGTTGTTGTTTGTGTTGTTGCTATTTCTATTCTAGATAGTTCCTTCTTTTCTTACTCATTGAGATCACAACAGAAATTCCTCTTCGAGATCTTTTTGCTAGTTTCCTTGAAAAATCTTTGGCCTCCAGATGCCGCTTTTCATACGTGACGTACGTGGTCATTTCCCTCAAGGTTCCTGTCATTTTTTTTTTTTCATCATTTTCTTCTAATTGGTTAGAATGGGCTCCAAAGTTCCCCATCTCACTTCCTCTAATTTTTGAAGCATAAGATGATTCCCATTCTGATTGGGCTGGCACTTCCCCCTTGCCTTGGGCACAGACACAGAGGATGAGGAAGGATGTAGAAAGAAATATGCCTCAAATTCTTTTAAAGTGTTTAAATTCAAGAAAATAAAATTGCCTTTTTTTCATTCTGAACTTAAACATTAAAAAAAAAATAAACATTTCCATATAATGTAGAAGATTATATCTGAGATCATGACTCTCATATCTCTTGCTTACACACACACACACACACACACACACACACACGCACTTGCATGCACACAAACTTTCAAAACTATCCCAATTGTCTGTGTTTCCTTTTGAATTTCCTTCAGTTCTCTTCTATGCATGTATAAAAATGCTTCAAAGGCCCTCTTATTTTTGACATTACTATTTCTAATTTCCTCTGCTCCTCTCATTGCCCTTGTTCCTCAATTGAAAAACTGAAAGGTAAAAAAAAGTCACAAATAAGCATTGTCAAGCCAAAAAAATAATCTATGTAGGAGCCATACCCAAAAATGCATGCCTCTTTTTGCACCCTGTATTCATCTCTTCTCCATCAGAAATAGGTAGTAAGCTTTATCATGGGAACTTTGGAAACATGTTTGGTCACTACACTCATCAGAATCTTTGTGGGTTTTTTTTTTAGTTATTTGTCTTTACATTGTTATTGCTCTTTTATGCATTCTTCTCCTGTTTTTAATCACGTTCACTTCATATCATACCCAGAATTCTCTGATATCATCTCTTTTGTCATTTCCTATAGCACAAAAATATTCCATTACATAATTGAAGGACTTCACCTAAGATTCTAGTTGCTTTTTTCCTCTAGGTTTATAGCTCCATTCTAGTCCTTCTTTCCTCTTTCCTTCATATTAATAACTCCTGATTGTAGTCCAAACACTCCTCACTTTAAAAAATAATAATAATTTTTTATTTTCAAAAAATATGCAGAGATAGTTTTCAATAGTCATCCTTGCAAAACCTTGTGTTCCAATTTTCTCTCCTTTCCCCCTACCCTAGACAGCAAGTAATCCAATATATATTAAACATGTGCAATTCTTCTATACATATTTCCACAATTATCATGCTGCACAAGAAAAATCAGATCAAAAAGGGAAAAAATGAGAAAGAAAACAAACTGCAAGCAAACAACAACCAAAAAAGTGAAAATACTATGTTGTGATCCATATTCAGTACCCACAGTTCTCTTTCTGGATGCAGATGGCTCTCTTTATCACAAGATCATTGGGACTGGCCTGAATCATCTCATTGTTGAAAAGAGTCATGTCCATCAGAATTGATCATCATATAATCTTCTTGTTGCCATGTACAATGTTCTAGTTCTGCTCATTTCACTCAGCATCAGTTTATGCAAGTCTCTCCAGGCCTCTCTGAAATCGTCCTGCTGGTCGTTTCTTTCCTTTTTTTTTTTGCTGAGGCAATTGGGGTTAAGTGACTTGCCCAGGGTCACACAGCTAGGAAATGTTAAGTGTCTGAGACCAAATTTGAACTCAGGTCTTCCTGACTTCAGGGTTGGTGCTCTATCCACTGTACCACCTAGCTGCCCCTGCTGGTCGTTTCTTACAGAACAATAATATTCCCTAACATTCATATACCAGAACTTATTCAGCCATTCTCCCACTATTGAGCATCCATTCAGTTTCCAGCTTCTTGCCACTACTTGCCGCAAACATTTTTGCATGTGTGGATCATTTCCCCTTTTTTATGATCTCTTTGGGACACAGCTGGATCAAAGGGTATGCACAGATTGATAGCCCTTTGGGCATACAAACACTCCTCACTTAATGGAGCAGGAAAATTAAGTCAAGAAAAGTGAAATGATTTGCTGATGGCCATATAAAGGACAAGTAGGAGAACCTAGATGTAAACTTGGGTCTCCTGCATCTATGTCCAGTCTTTTTTTCATTCCAATATCCCAGTTCCTTCTCTATGAGTCTTTCTAGTCCTTCCTCAGTGGCCCTGGGCCAGAGCTGGGGAGAATAAATAATTTAGAGATAAAAGATGAAGAAATTCTCCCTTTGGTATAGTCTCAGTGACTTAGGCAAGATCATTATTGTGCCATTCGCTATTTTGTTTCTCCTCTATACACAATAATTCTCTGTCCCTACACACAATGGGGATTGAGGGAGGGAAGAAGTCTTGGCCTAGGTCCCCGTTATGGTCTGAGAACTTGAAGGAGTAGGGGTAAGGAAGTTGGGGTGTGTCCTGTTGTTCTCCGGCAGAATAGGGCTGGGCTAAACTTGTCCTAGGGAAGACTTATGCCCAACTAATCCCCACCCTACTCTCACTATGGGTGAAAGCTGTGACTCAGGCTCCATCCATGGCCATTGGGAACACCACCTTTCCAGGTGCTAAAGCTGATTGTTAGTCTCTCTCTCCCCAGATCAATAGACTAAGGCCTGGAGACCCAGGACAAATGGAATGGCATTAGAACAAGCTACTTGGGTATGGTAGACTGAGGCCATTTCAGTCCTTTGCCACACTAACCACACTAATATCTAGTCAGGGCCACTTAACCTGAGATCGGAGAACATCATCAGAAGTGCTAGCAGGAGGCTTCAGAATCTGGGGCATCTCCACTTGCCCAGACTTCAGTTGTAGGTCTTTCTTAAACCTGAATTTCTGCTACTTACTCTTGAGTTGATCTGGGCAGGATTTAAATCCATGGATTCCCAGAAAAGGAAGCATCATGGAACAAATGAATAATATTATAAGTAATATTATTCAGTTTTCAGGACCAGTGGTGACTTCCTTTGTCTTCCAATGAATGTTGGGTGATCACTTGGATGGCACTTTACTAAATACTAGTGACACAAAGTTCATAAAAGGATAACTCTCTGTCCTCAAGGAATTTACAATCTAAAAAGGGGAAGCTGATTCATAAAGGGAAGAGATGACCAGGAAATAGTTTTGTTCTGGAGAAGCAGAAAAGGGGGCAAGGGAAGATGACATGTACTGGTTGGGGGCAGGCAAATGATGAGGTAGCCTGTGTTGATGGCTGGATGGGAGGGATGAATGGACAGCATTGTATTCCTAAGAATATGAGTCAAAAATGTCTTTGATAGCATGGGGAAACAGACCACTGAGTCTGGAGTTAGGAGTTCAAATTTGACTTCAGATTTGAACTAGGTGTGTGATGCTAGGCACACACTTAACATTTGCTTTCCTCAGTTTTCTCAGCTGTGAAATGGGGATCATGATAGCACCTAGCATTGTGAGGGTCATGTGAGATATTATTTGTAAAGTGCTTAGTACAGTAACTGGCACATAGTTCTATCTTCTTCCTTATCTTCTCTTTCCTTCCCTTAAGTTTTTAATTAAATTTTATTTTATGCTCGAGTCCCATTTTTTCCCCTGTGATGTTATACTGTCTACCTGGTCCCTTGGCCTTTACCTTTGTACTTCCCAATTATACTTTTTTTTAATGAGTCAAGGGTGGGGGTTGGGATTAATACCCAAAAAGTTTTGAAATTATTCCTACCCTTTGACCAAGCAATCCTATATATAGACTCTTGGGTTTACATCCCCAGTGATATTGTTGATACCAAACAAAGACCTGTCTGCTCTGAAATATTCATACATAGCATTATTTAAAATAGCAAAAAATTGGAAACAATCTGTATGTCTAATTACTAGGAAATGACTGAAGAAATTGTGATTAATGAATATCATGGAATAATATTATCTCATAAAGAAGGACAAATCTGATAAATTAGAAGAAATATGGGAAAACAAATTACGTGATACAGAGTGAAAAAAAGCAAAACCAAAATAGAACATCCTGACTATGACTACACTTTAAGCATGGAATTTTAGAATCAGATGTCACCCCAAGGGCTATCTAATCCAATCGATTCCCCAAAAGAATTTCTATTACAATGTATTTAATAAATGGCCATTCATCCTTTGCTTAAAGACTCTTCAAATAAGGGGAAGTTATTCTCTTCCTGGATTCTTTATTCTACTTTTAGACAGCTTTATTGATTGGAAGTTTTAGTTTCTCTCCCCCTTCTCTTAAATCAAGCCTTAATTTGCTTCTTGGAAACTTCTTATTTGCTCCTGGTTTTGCCATCTAGGGCCAATTAGAGCTAACCTACTCCCTTTTCTAAGTGACAGGCCTTCCATGCTTAAAGATTGCTATCTTGTTCTCCCGGATTCTTCTTTTCTCCAGGCTAAGCATCTTCAGTTCCTTCAGCCAATCTTCATAAACCATCTTGGTTGAGCACTTCTGGACAGTCTCCAGCTTAATAATGTTCTTACTTAGACTTTAGTGCCTGGAACTGAACACAATGCCCCTGAGGAAGTCTGAGGAAGGCAGAGTACAGAGATTCTGTCACCTCCCTATTCCTGGAAACTATGAATATTATAATGCAGCCCATGATTTTCTTTACCTGAAGACAACTAAAAGACAACAAAACTCCATTCAAAAACAATGGACAATGTTATAGGGACTTATTAAAACTGAAGTGTACACACCCTTCCTTTCTTTTAACAGACTTCTAAAGTGTGAGGTATATGTATCATTAGTAGCCATCACCCTTTTAGAATTGTTTTGCTAAAGAGTTTCGAGGAATTTTACCCTACTGGAGATTAAATCATGAGTTTGTTGGAGTTTGTACAGTTTGTCCAAGCATAATTGGTCAATAAAAATACTGGCTCCTACATTCATTCACTTCCAGTTCCCTTGTCTTGGTGCATTATTTCTGAATGTGCACATATAGTGTGGCTTAGTGGGGAAAACACAGGCTCAGGAGTTAGAGGACATAATTCAGATTTTACCTCTGATGCTTATAATCAGTGTTATCTTGAACAATTAATTCAACATTCCTAGGACTTAGTTTCCTCATTTGTAAAAATGGGGAGTTGGACCAAATGTCCTATGAACACACCTACCTCACAGGGGTATCAGGAAGATAACAATGAAATAATGTTTGTAAAGCATTTTGTAGAATCCTCAAAGGGCTATAAAAATGTTAGCAAATGGACTACAGAGCTTGTTACTATAGTGGGGACAAAGTCTCAGAGGTAGATGAGCCCTCAAAAGACAACCTATGGAATCTAGGGATTCTTGTGGGTTTCTTTTCCACCAGAGAATCCTGGGTGCATTTCCCTCCCACATGGAAGGAAGGCAGCCTCTAAGAAAAAGGCTGTTTTTCAACCAGTTTATGCTCTGCTTTGTCATTCCCCACTTTGAAGATAGTGTTATAGAGTAAGAAGAACATTGATTAAGAGTCAGACTCACCTCTGATGGGAAAGTCACACAATGAATCCATAAGCATTTATTAAGCACCCACTATGTACCAGTACTGGCTAAGCACTGGGGATACAAAAAAAGTCCATAGACAGTGTTTGACCTCAAGGAGCTTACCTCCTCTGTTTCCTCATCTATAAAATGAAAGAGTGAAGTCCTTCTCATCCTGTGTTCCTACAGCCCTGCAACCACAGGGACTTGGGACTTCAAGAGGGATTTAAGTAAGTATGAAAATTCAGAAAGAGGTGAAATTTCTAGTGTCAACAACAAGGTTCTTTGAACCTGGACCAGTTCCAGAGAAAGCAGGATTCCCTAAGCAGCTGAGGAGAGTTAAGTGAAGCCTGAAGCTTAGTCCATGCTCCTGTAGGTCTCTTAGTCCTCCAGAGAGGAAAAGTTTCTCATCAGGAAAGAACTAAATGACAGTGGCAGGGAGCCTAGAAGGCAGAATGGAGAGAATGATGGAGCCAGTGACCAGTGGAAGCCAAGGAAGGCTTCTGGTTTACAATTTATTCCAAACAGCAAGAGTGAATTGCCAGGTCTGTCTTTAGGGAGGGTGGGTCCAGTCCTGGAAATCTTACCCTGGTGACAAAAACATTCCCCAAGTCATCACTGCAGACTTTCACAGGGAGACTTGCTCTTTTCCAGATCCGTACTTCTTTCAAGAACTTATGGTCCCTCAGGAAGGGTCCAAGCTAGGACAGACTTTGAGAATGGGTGAGGGTGTATGGCTGAAAAGCTTTACAATCTTGGGAAACCAACATCTAATTCCATATTGTTTCTGCCTCCCGTAGGTGTCTGCTGGTAAGGATGATGATCAGAGGCAATGAATGTCCTCATCAGCTCTCAGTTTACAGGTTCTAGTCTTTAACATTTAGACTAATTTCCAGGTTCTAATTTCCCACTCTAGGTTCCTGGTCTCCCATTCCTTGGCTGCTAATTTTCATTGTCTGTGATCTCTACCCTTCAGAAGTCCTGCCCTGTTCCTCCATTTTCCTCTCCCATCTAGCTCCTGGCTCCTCAGCCCTTACTTAGTCCTTTGTTCCAGGCTCACACACTCAGATATTCCCATGAATCTCAACTGGTTAAAATAACTGGAAGTGAGAGAGAGAACGGACCCCATCCACAATCGTGTATGGTTTTTGTTTATAAAGAGATATTCTGGTGAAGTAGGAAGGCAAGAGGTAATGAATACAAGGCAGTATGTTCTCATAAAAATAATTTTGTTAGACTAACTATATTTTTAATTTGCCAGCATCAACAAGGCTGATAAATCAAGAAAATACTATAGGCAAGGCAATAAAAGTTCTATTAAGCACTTATTTCTGGGTTTTATCAAGAACTGAAGATATAAATACAAGTAAAAAGACAATCTCTGCCCTTAAGGAGCTTATATTCTAAAAGCGGAGAGCAAAGGGAAAAGTTCTTGCCTGTTGTTGAAATCCCAAAAGTTAGAAGTCAGACATAAAGGGAATGTAATTTGGCTAGTCTGACCTCCCCAAAATGGAGGTTCTGGAAAGAAATCACCAGTGAGATAAGAGAGCCGGCACAGTGCAGGGCTGTTCCAATGTCACAAGGATGGATGAATGAATGTTCCATTGTAAGAAGGCTCCAGGTACTTTCCAGAGTGAATCTGCAGCAGAGGCACAGGATTTGAAGTCTACAAAGTCAGAAACTCAGTTTTCTACATGAAGCTCTTCTGGAAACCCACAACTGCTCTTGCCCTCCTTCTTTATATCCTACAAGTTTGAATTTATTCTCTTTATATTCAATTTTCAGAGATTTAAATACCCACTTGTTATTTCCCCCATTAGAGTTTAAACTCTTTGAAATATTTTTACCCTTTGTCTTTTATACTCAGCACCTAGCCCAGTGCCTGACATGTTATTGTCCTTCAGTTTTACCCAACTCTGTTTTTCTTGGCAAAGATACTGGTGTGGCTTGCCATTCCCTTCTTGAGTGTGTCCCCATTTTACAGATGAGGAGTTGAGGCAAATAGGGATGAAGTGACTTGCTCAGGGTCACACTCTAATAAAAATCTGAGTCTAAATTTGAACTTACAGAGATGAATCTTCCAAACTCCAGGCCCAGTGCCCCAATAAACCTAACACCTGGATGTCCCTGGATCTCTGGCTCAGCCTTGCAGTGAAAATGGCCCTTGAGGACAGAATGGAGCTGGAGATTTATTCTCTTAACTCAAGAGCTAGTCTAAGAAACATGTAATTAGAATGAAGGTCTTCTACTTATTTCCAACTGTTCAGAATCAATACCTCACTTAAACAAGTCAGATTACTCTAATAATACCCAGATTTGTCTTTTTTTTCAGAATAATAGCTTTTTATTTTTCAAAATACGTACAAAGATAGTTTTCAACATTTAACCTTACAAAACCTTGTTCCAAATTTTTCTCCCTCCCTCTTTCCTCTCCCCTAGATAGCAAGTAATTCAATATAGATTTAATATGTGCAATTCTTCTAAACATATTTCCACATTTATCATGCTGCACAAGAAAAATCAGATCAAAAGGGGGAAAAATGAGAAAGAAAAGAAAGGTGAAAATACTATTATAATCCACATTCAGTCTCCATAGCCCTCTCTTCTGGATGCAAGACAGCTCTCTATGTCAAAAGGGATGTCTTTTTACCTTTGTAACAGGAAGCTGATCCTGAACTTTATCCTAAACAATTGACATTCTGACTACACAGAGAGATAATTCTGAAATGAATTGATCATTTCCTGTCTGTTCAGATTGAGTCAGTTACATTTTATGTGTATGTGTGAATTTATTTACGATTTATGATGTCCAATATGTGCTGATTTCCTTTTTAAAGCCACGTCAGTATTCCTGTTTTAGATGCAGTTTCAGACTTCTGAGTAACCTAGAAACCTTTTACCTCTTTTACTTCTGAATCCCAAACCCTATTTTACAATATAATTTTCACCATCCTACTTCATCGTACTCATACTTGCATAGAAGTCACCAAGTGTGAAGGTTACGTGTTTGTTTGGTTTGGAGGAGCTCTCTGAAATTTTTCATAATGTGTCACATACAGTAAAACAAGGTTTCCTGGACTCCTTTGGCAGTCTGAGGAAGCCTTTGGAGCCCTTCTTAGAATTCTGTTTTTTAGATAATCGAAGGAAATGTTCAATTTTAGTTAGAGATTTATTTACGAACCTTCTATAGAGTCTAGGTTTAGAACCCCTACCCGTACAGATAGTTTCCCCCTCACATGACAGATTGGCTCCCCATAGGGTGGCTGAAATAGAATTCTAGGGAATGTTGAGGGACTGGAAGATTGTATTCTGTTGCCGTAGCTTATGAGCCCCAATTGGTGTGCTTCCCTACCTTGGTCCTCAGTGCTATCAATTGTTCAATCAGATTTTGTTAGCTATGAGAAAAGGATATTTAATTTAACTGTTTAAAAACAGTAAAAACAATTGGTACGACACATTTCTCCTCCCACTGCTCTCCAAAACCTCTGTGATACTCTCCCATTAGTATGTATCAAAGCTAGGGAAAGGGGAACTCAAACCTAGAACATGTGTGGCAAAGGGATAGTTACACATATCTAGTTGTTAGAAGTCCTTTTTTCTCCTCTGTGGGCTACTTATGAAATTCTCCATAAGTATATAGTAGCTTCTCTTTTGGGTTCTTTGAAGAGTCTAGAATCCATCTTTCCTCTTCATGTCTAGTCTGCCCTTTCACACTGTATTCAGATCCTGCAACCAGCTGCTGCTGTAGAGGAATGCTGCCAGGAGGCTGATGAAAAGTCCAAATATTTCAGACTTCTGAAGCTTACAAGATCCTGCTCTGGTCAAGGTGGGGAGAAGATTCTTTCCTCCCCAAGATTTTCCTTCTCAGCACCTTAGTTGAAGTTTTCTATCACTAAGCTTCCAGATGCAATCCTCCTAGATTTTGAACTGATTTGTTATTTTTAAAAGACTCATGATCAAACCTCTTCTTAATTAATCTGAACAAATGCCTGTCTATCTAGTTGAAATATAGGAGATGTTCAGACTTTGCTCCCATTTTGCTCACACTTCTGAACGATTGCCTGATATAGTAGGTACTCAATAAATATTGATTCATTGACTGATTTATTTTAGATGAATTCCTTTTTTTATTAAAAGCTTTTTATTTACAAAACATGAGTGATTTTTCTACATTGAGCTTTGCAAAAACTTTTTTTTTCCCAAGCTTTTCCCCTCCTTCCCCACACCCCCCACCCCTAGATGACAGGTAATCTAATACATGCTAAATATGATA
>JAJPUD010002855.1:121908-149407 GCA_023553655.1 Myrmecobius fasciatus
CTGCTGGGTCAAATGGTATGCACAGTTTGATAACTTTTTGAGCATAGTTCCAAATTGCTCTCCAGAATGGTTGGATCCATTCACGGTTACACCAACAATGTATCAGTGTTCCAGTTTTCCCACATCCCCTCCAACATTCGTCGTTATCTTTTCCTGTTATCTTAGCCAATCTGACAGGTGTGTAGTGGTATCTCAAAGATGTCTTAATTTGCATTTCTCTGATCAATAGTGATTTGGAGCACCTTTTCATGTGACTAGAAATAGTTTCAATTTCTTCATCTGAAAATTGTCTGTTCATATCTTTTGACCATTTATCAATTGGGGAATGGCTTGAATTCTTATATATTTGAGTCAATTCTCTATATATTTTAGAAATGAGGCCTTTATCAGAACCTTTGAATGTAAAAATATTTTTCCAGTTTATTGCTACCCTTCTAATCTTGTCTGCATTCATTTTGTTTGTAGAAAAACTTTTTAACTTGATATAGTCAAACTTATTTGTTAGTGGATTTGTGAACTGGTCCATGCATTCTGGGGGACAATTTGGAACTATGCCCAAAGGACTACACAATTATGCAAACTCTTGGACCCATCAATACCACTACCAGATCTACATGTCAAAGAGATCAAAGGAGAAGGAAAAGAAACTATATGTATAAATGTATTTATAGCAGACTTGTGTGTGTGTGTGTGTGTGTGTGTGTGTGTGTTGGTAAAGAATTGGATTAAGGGTTTGTCTTAATTGGAGAATGGCTGAACAAATTGTGGTATATGATTGTGATGGAATATTATTGTACTATAAAAAATAGTGAGAGAAATAATTTCAGGGAAAAAAGGGAAAACTTAAAGTTATTGATGCAAAGTGAAGTGAGCAGAACCAGGAGAGCATTGCACACAGTCACAGCAATATTATCATGACGATTTTCTGTGAAAGACTTAGCAATTTTGATCAATATAATGATCCAAGACAATTCCAAAAGACTTATGATGAAAAATGCTATCTACCTCCAGAGACAGAACTAATGAACTCTGAGTGAAGATTGAAGCATAGTTTTTTCACTTTATTTTCTTGCCTTTTTTCATAATGTGGCTAATAAATATATTATATGTGACCTTTATGTTTATAATTCACATAATATTGACAAAGGAACAAGAAAGAGGGAGAAAATTTGGAAATTAAACATTTTTTAAATGTATGTTAAAAGTAAATTATTTTTAAAAAGTTAGCACTCAACTTCCAGAGTTGTTGTATCAAATAAGATAATAGGTAGAGAAAGTTTGACAAACATTACACTGAGGCAATATAGAGAGGGTTCTGGAGCTAGACTAGATGGGAGGGATGAACTCAGAAGTGACCTAGTCCAACTGAAGAGAATTCCTTTTGATAGCTCATTTGAAGAACTGGGTCCATTCAACCAGAAGAATGGAAGGCAATGAGAGTATCTGTGAGAGCCATCTGACCCTTGGAAAAAAGGTTAGACTTGCTCTGCTTGGACTGAGAAGACTGAATGAGGGCCAGTGGGTGGAAGGTGCTGAATGGCAGATTTTGGTTTAATGTAGGTAAAAAGGTTCCTTTTAGCTGGTTGTACAAAAATAGAATGAAACCTCTAAAAAAAGTAATAAATTCCCCATCACTAGAAAAGTTGGATGAGAGGCCTGGTTATATAACTCTGGTATTACTTCTAATTACAGACATACCTTGGAGATATTTTGAGTTTGATTCCAGCTCACCACAATAAAACAAATATTGCAATTAAGCAACTCACATGAACTTTTTGGTTTCCCAGTGTAGTCTATTAAGTGTGCAATGGTTTTATGTCTAAAAACAGTATAAGTACCTTAATTTAAAAACACTTTATTGCTAAAAAAAAATGCTAGTCATCATCTGAGCCTTCAGTGAGTCATAGTATTTTTGCTGGTGGCAAGTCTTACCTCAGTGTTGATGGCTGCTGACTGATCTGGGTGCTGGATGCTGAAGGCTTCAGTGGCTGTAATAATTTCTTAAAATAAGACAACAATGAATTTCGCCACAACACCTATTCACTCTTCCTTTTACTTAACTCTTAGAGGCCCATTATAGGATCATTCATTGGCCTAATTTGAAGATTGTTGTGTTTCAGGAAATAGGGAGATCAGAGGAGGGAATGAAAGATGGGGAAAGGCTGGTCAGTGGAGCAGTAAGAACATACACAACATTTACTGATTACTTTCTCTGTCTTACATGAGTGTGGTTTATGGCATTCTGAAAACAATTGCAATTGGAAAATAAAAAAAAATCACTGATTACAGAGCATCATAACAGATATGAAGATAAGGGAAATGCTTGAAATATTGTGAAAATTACCAAAATGTGACACAGAGACACGATGTGAGCTCATGCTGTTGGAAAAATGTCAGCCATGGATCTGCTTAGTCCACCGTGGCCTCAAACATTCAATTTGTAAAAAAATCTAAGAAGTTCTATAAAACAAAACATAATAAAATGTCTTTTTCCATTCCCCTTCCAACTGTAAGCTTCTTTGGTTCTGGACATAAGAATTCAACAAAAATTTAAGATTCGGTTTCAAATACTGGCTCTGCTGCTTATTCTGGGACCCTGGTCAAATATACCGACCTCTTCCTCAGTTGTTATGAGTATAATGAGGATAAAAAAAGGCTCCAGCTACCTTACTGGGTTGTTTTGAGGACTGTGCTTTATAAATTCTAACCTGTCTATTGTGATCTTTATTGGTGTGTCTGTTTCTGTTAAGTATTTGTGCTTATCTGGATCTGCAGGTGAGATTCCTGCCTCCTTCCTGATGTGTCCCCTTGCTCCCCTTCCCCGCCTCCCTCCCCGCTTTTGTGTAGGAATTGTTTCAGCTCAGATACTCCTTAGGGGAAGAACCTTGAGGTTGCTTTGAAGGGAAGGAGAGCACTCACTCTTGACCGTGTGTGTGGAGAGATACCTGTCATCATATGGATATCTTCCTTTGTAGAGTAGTGGTGAGGGGAGGAGTGATGATATGGGGCTCTGTGGGGAACCGAGGAGGGGGAGAGGGGCAGGTCTGTGGGGGAACAAAGGTGTCCGTGGAGAACAAGGAATAAACTAGTGGGGTAAGAGCTGTGCTAAAAGGGCATGAGGGAGATTCGAGGTAGGCGGAAATCACCAGATTTACAGCTGCAAGGTGACCTTAAAGAGCAGATAGTTGAACCCCTGGATTTTTAGAGGAAGAAACAATCAGACAGGTAAGACTAGTAGTTCAGGTCAGACACAGCGAAAAAGCAGCAGAGCTGCGTGATACCAACAAGTTTCCTGTTTTCCAATTGGCCATTCTTTGACTACAGAGCAGAGAGAATGAGGAGAGGAGGAGGGAAAAGGGGCCGAGGGGCTGGGATCCCGCAGGTGGCCCGGGTCCTGAGCCTCCCGAACACACCGGGACTGACAGAAGTCTCATTGTTAGGGCTGGCGCCTACGCCAGCTACGTGCAGGGAGGTGGGGAGGAGGGGAAGAGGAGGAGGAGAGGGAAGAGGAAGATGAGGAGGAGGAGGAGGAGGGAGGAGGAGAAGAAGAGGAGTGGGGAGAGGCTCCTCTAGTAGCTAGCAGGGGGCGGGGACCAGAGAGTAAGGGGACTCCCCTATACCAGCTCAGACTTGGGAAGTGCTTCCTGGGCCTATCCCTATAGGTTGGCAAAATAGTCCCAAGAATAGTCTGCTCAGGCGCTTGAAGCCGGGAGGCCCAGGATGCCGACGTGACCTCGGGCACGGGCCCATTCGCGGCCCCTCCCCATCTCTCTGGCCTCTCGGAGCCCTCACCGCTTCCAGAGATGCCGGCTAACTAATTATCATGATTGATGGGTAGACTGATTGGGAATTAGCTGGGAGGCAGCAGGATTCAGCCCTTCCCCCAACCCTTTCTTCTCTTTCCTCTCCCCTTCTCTCCCTCTCCCCAGGGTGGGCAAACAGGGTCTGCAGAGAGTCCGCACGTAGGTTATGGGGGGCTGTGGAGAAGAGAGGCTCCCTTCATCTGGTTGTCTGGATCGGCCTACAGTCTGAAGCTTTTCTCTGATGGAGCAGAATATTTTTCCGACCGGGTTGGAGTCTGAGCCCTTTGCCTCGGGGGCAGCTGGGTGATAAAGCTGCCACAACCTCCTGGCTGGCTACTAACTCCACTAGGGTAGTAATTGTTCCGGTTCCACAGTGTATAGTAATCGCCTTCCTTGGCGCCTCTACACTGGCTTGTCCCAGATGATTGAAAAGCTATCCCTTCTCAAGGGCCAATTCTTTACACAGCCTCTCCTTGCCCTCCCCCCCCTCCCCCCCTCCCCATTAGCCTTTTCTCTCTGTCTTTGCATTAGCTGCTCTACCTTTTCACTTTTGCCTCAGTTTCTTTAAAGATTTAGTTCACATTTCCTTCAGTATAAGGTCTGTCAGGAATGAGAGCCCAAACTCCTAATATCTCATCTCCCTCCATATTATCTTCTATTGAATTTCCTCCTCGTCTTTGTTTTCATTATTATCATACTTGTATTGCACTTTTAAAGTATAGAGAATGCTTCACCGGCAACAATCTTGTGAGACAATACAAGCCTGATTATCCCCATTTTACGTCTAAGGAAATGGAGGCTCGGAACCAGTGTTTTGCTCATGGTCATGTAGGTAATATGGATCAGTCCTCAGAATCAAAGTCCAGGTCTTCAGTCAATCATTCTCCCTCCCCCCCCCCCCCCCCCCCCCCCCCCCCCCCCGCTATTGTGCATTGACTCACTCCCTGTACGTCTAGCTTACAACCAGTTGCTTCTACTGCCTCCTTTATCTACAGTGGGCACTTTCTATTCCATGAATCCTATGACAGACATATATACTAAGCTCCCCAGCTTCGGTCTAACCTTGGTTTCTTGGTTTTGAGTCTTCCTCTCTGAATTCCTGGTGACTGTTCTTCTCTCACCCAGTTGGATTTGCTAGTTTAGGCGTAATAAGTATTATTTTGGTTCTCTCATTCCTGAAATGCAATCCCTCTTCACTTCCTTTTAGAATCCCTCCTTTGCTTCTAGACTTCTGTTCTAAGTGACTTTTCCTGATTCCCCCATGTGCTGGTGTTCCTCTCAGCCTTAATACCTGGTTTTAATTTTGGATCAATTTTCTTCACATTTCCAAGCACCTAGCACAGAATCTGGTACATAATAGGAGCCTAATAAGTAAAACAATATATATATTTTTAATTAAGTAGCTGTTTTCTAAGAGACATAAATGAGACATTAACAAGCATTTATTTAAATGCTAGCCACTATACTAAGCAGGAAAAACAAAAATTACAGTCCCTTATTTTCGAGAAGCTTATGACTCATGGGAGTGAGACTAAATGAAAGTAATATACATGTAAGATATATACAATGCAAATAGAAGTTAATCTCAGAGAAATCACTGGCAGTGGATGGGAAGTGAGTAGTCTCCTGAAAAAGGAATTTTTTTCCCCCGAGGCAATTAGGGTTAAGTGACTTGCCTGGGTCACTCAGCTAGGAAATATTAAGTGTTTAAGGTGGCATTTGAACTCAGGTCCTCCTGACTTCAGGGCTGGTGCTCTATCCACTGTAATATCTAACTGCCCCCTGAAGAAGAAATCTTGAAGGAAACCAAGCAAACCAAGAGTCAGTGAGGAAGGAGAATATTCTAAGCATAGGAGATATCTAGTAAAAACACGGTCAAAAAGATGGAGTATTGTGAGTAAGGAAGAGCAAGAAAGCCTACGTTACATTGGATTATAGAATTTGTGGAGGGGAATAAAGTATAGGAAGACAGGGAGAGGTAGATAGGGGTCAGGTTATGGAGTTTAAGAGCCAGAGGATTTTATACTTGATCCTGGTGGTAGTAGGAAGTTACTGAAATTTATTGAGGAGGTTAGTGACGTGGTTAGGCTTCTAATACAGGAAAATCACATTGGCAGATAAGTGGAGAATGGATCAGAATAGAGAGATTCTTGAGCACAAGGGCCACATATGAAGGCTCTTGAAATAGCCTAGGTATGTTGTGTGATAAGGTCTGCTAGTAGGTTATTAAAGTGGTGGCTCTGTGGCTAAAGAGGAGAAATATAGGGAAGGAACAATTGACCTGAGTTTAAATAAGACTTTGATACCTAACTTTGGGATCTTACAAACAGTTTAATCTTTCAAGACTTCGTCCATAAATTAAGTATAAGAATGAATACTGGTAGTAACTATCCTATAGAGTTACTATGAAGTGTGAATGCTAAGAGGTACTTTGTCACAATTTTCACAATTCAAATGCTGGTTATTATTTAAAAAAAAAAAAAAAAGGTAAACATTTTTTCCATCCAGGATTTAGAGCAATCTCTTTTCATCACCTTCATCAGAGGATCAGGGGGATCACCTCCACCCACCAACTCATCCCACAGTCCTAGTGAAAGTGACCACAGGCTGCTGGAATGTCCCCAGGAATGCCTTTTCTTCCCAAGACAGGAAAGAGAAAAGGAAGGAAGTCTCTTTCAAAGCCTCTGACGGGGTGCCCAGGGTATGTGTGGGGGGTTCTTCAGGAAGTGTGAGTGACAAAGAGATCCTAAGCCGGATGCTCCCAGGAGAGAAATAAGAATAGAGCACATTTCTAGCTACACTTTTGTGAGATATTTATGTCCAAAGAAGATCTGGAACTCTTAATTGAACACCAGATAGATAATTTTGATTATATTAAGTTAAAAAGTTTCTGTACTAACAAAACTAATGCAGACAAGATTAGGAGGGAAGCATCAAATTGGGAAATCATCTTTACATTTAAGGGTTCTGATAAAGGTCTCATCTCTAAGATATATAGAAAATTGTCTCACATTTATAAGAATTCAAGCCATTCTCCAATTGATAAATGGTCAAAGGATATGAACAGACAATTTTCAGATGATGAAATTAAAACTATTTATAATCATATGAAAAGGTGCTCCAAATCACTATTGATCAGAGAAATGCAAATTAAGACAACTCTGAGGTACCACTACACACCTGTCAGATTGGCTAAAATGACAGGAAAAGATAACGATGAATGTTGGAGGGGATGTGGGAAGACTGGGACACTGATGCATTGTTGGTGGAGCTGTGAACGGATCCAACTATTCTGGAGAGTAATTTGGAGCTATACTCAAAAAGTTATCAAACTATGCATACCCTTTGACCCAGCAGTGTTTCTATTGGGCTTATATCCCAAAGAAATCATAAAAGAAGGAAAGGGCCCCACATGTGCAAGAATGTTTGTGGCAGCTCTTTTTGTAGTGGCTAGAAACTGGAAACTGAATGGATGCCCATCAATTGGAGAGTGGCTGAATAAATTATGGTATATGAATGTTATGGAATATTATTGCTCTGTAAGAAACGACCAGCAGGACGAGAGGCCTGGAGAGACTTGCATGAACTGATGCTGAGTGAGATGAGCAGAACCAGGAGATCGTTGTACACAGCAACAACAGTACTATATGAGGATCAGTTCTAAGGGACATAACTCTCTTCAACAATGAAATGCGTCAAACCAATTCCAATTGTTCAGTGAAGAAGGCCATATACACCCAGAGAGAGGGATGTGAAATGTGGACCACAACATAACATTTTCACGTTCTCTATTGATGTTTGCTTGCATTGTATTTCCTTTATCGGATTATTCTTTCTTATAGATAAGATTTCTCCTGAACAAAAAAATGATGTGTGGCAATAACTATACATATATTCGATTTAAGTATTCTAACATAATTATCATGTAGTGGATATCCTGCTATCTAGGGGAGAGGTGGGGAGTAGGGGGGAAAAATTTGTTATGGAGAGCTTTGTAAGGGTTAATGTTTAGGAATTACCCATACATATGTTTTGCAAATAAAAAGTATTAATAAAAAAAATAAAAAAAACACTTTTGTGAGATAGTATAAGATTCTTATCCCCATTTCACAGAGGAAGAAGCTGAGTCTTAAAAAACTCAGTTAAGGAACTAATGTAGTCATGCTGCTTGTTGAGCTCACAAACTTGAAACTCAAGCTGAAATTCTCAGAAGTGTATCTCCCAATTTCTCCTACCCTCCCCAAAGGACAGTATTGTTTGGGATGAGAGATCAAGTACCTTTGAAGCAGGATGCTTTGAGAATGTAGATAATATAATCCACAGAATTTACAGAAGCCATGAAGGCAATATAGTAAGACACAGGACTTGGTATCAGTAAGATCTAGTTCAACTGGCTGTGTGACCCTGGCTGGCCATTAATTTTTCTGTGCTTCAGTTTCCTCACCCATAAAATGAGGGAGATTGAAGTCAATGACCTGAGTTTCCTCTCAGTTTTAAAAATATAACCCATGTAATCTATTCCATATCCAACCAAGAATCTTTCTACAGAATCTCCAAAAAGGAGTAAACTAGTCTTTTCTTTAATTCCTCAACTGAAGGGAAACTTGATTTTTCCTGAGGCAGCTCACTTCACTTTTGGAGAGTTCCAACTGCTAGGATAGTTTCATTGAACTGAACTCTGCCTGACTGTACTTCCCCCCCCCCCCCATTGCTTATATGTGGTCCTGTCACCCTGGGGCCAAAGAGAACTATCTAAAGTCTCTTTTACAACATGATCTCAAGAAGGCAGGAAGCCCTGGATCACAGAGTAGGTGGTGGGGAGTAAGGTGCAAGAAAACTGGAAAGGTAGGAGGGAACTGGAAAGGTAAGGTTATAAAGGCCTCTGAATGTCCAAAAGAGGATTTTCTATTTGATGATCTGGAGCCACAAGAGTTTAGTGAATGGGAAAGTGACAAAGTCAGACTTTATTTAAGAAGATCAGTTGGAAAAATGAATGGGACTAGCCTGCAATGGGAAGAGATTGGAGACAGGCAGACTGGCCAGCAGACTACTGGAATTGTCCAGGTATGAGGTGATTTGCTCTAAGGGGATGCCAGTGTCAGAGGAGAGAAGGCAGGGTATTTAAGATATATTTCCAAGATAGACTTAACAGGCTTGGAAAATGTTTGGATAAAGGGGGTGAGAGAGAGTGAAGAATTTAGGATTTGCCTAAGTAACTGAGCACCCAAGGGTGCCTTTGACAGTAAGAGGAAAGCTGGGAGTCTAAGGAGACTAAGGGAGTCAGTTTAGTCTTATTTACTTTAAAGATGTCTGTGGGACAATCAGTTTGAGGTGCCCAGTAGGTAGCTGGAGATATGAGACTGGAGTACAGGAAAGATGTTAGGACTGAATAGGTAAATTGGAGAATCATAAACACAGAAATGAGAATTGAATCCATGGGAGCTGATGAGATTGTCAAGTCTATAGCAATCATTCTCAAAGTGTGATCTAGGGGCTGCTAGGGTCCTGAGACTCTTTCAGGGGTCCTTTAAAGTCAAAACTATTTTTTATAATACTTATCGAGTTTTAGTCATTTTGGTCATGTCTAACTTAATGCCCCATTTGGGGTTTTCTTGGGGAAGAAACTGGAGCAGTGTGCCATTTTCTTCTCTAGCTCATTTTATAGATGAAGAAACTGAGGCAAACAGGATTAAGTGATTTACACAGGGTCACACTGTTAGTAAATGTCTGAGGCTGGATTTGAACTCAGGTCTTCTTGACTCAAAGCCCAGTGCTCTATCTGCTGTGCCATCTAGTTGACTCCTTCATATGACATAGAGATCATCTAGTCCCCCCAACATTTTGCAGAAGGAATTTCTGAAGATCCAGAGAAATTAAGAAACTTGCCTAAATTCACATAGGTTATAAGTGTCAGAACTGAGATGTGAAACCAGCTCCTTTGCTTTCTGTCTTCCATTATATGCCCATTGAAAGAAATGGAAAATATTCATTATGTTGTTACACCTGGAACCCAACACTTTGGTTCTGGGCTCCAGATCTGACCGTTGAATAGATGCAGCACGATGCCCCCTCCTTAGCCAGTCTAGAGGCTCAGGATTCTGTCAGGACGGCTGTACTCCCTGGTCTCCTCTTTAGGTGACCCCCATGCCTTAACTGTTCCAAAGCAGCGAGCAATGGAGATTTGAGGATGGGAATAAGCATTAAACAAGCACTTAATTATTATTAACAGACATTGTGCTAAATGCTTTACAATTTATTTCATTTGATCCTCATAACAACCTTGGGAAGCAGATGTGGTTATTATCTCCATTTTATAATTGATGAAACTGAGGCAAACAGTGAAGTGCCCAGTGTCACATAGTAAGTATCTGAAGCAAGATTTGAATTCAGGCTTTCTTACTCCAGATAAGCTGGAAGCTGTCAGAGCTTCTTCCTGATCTCATTAGAATTCTACATAAAATGGAAGGAGTAATGTATAGGGAGGTGATTAGATAGGAGTTGCAAAAACCTTGATTTTGGATTCAGGGGGCTTGAATCTTAGCTCTTAGTAATTTAGCAATTGATCTTAGTAATTTAGAAATTAGTAATTTCACTATATGACTTTGAGCTAGCTCCTTTCCCTCTTTGGGTCTCAATTTCTTCTTCTTAAAAACATGGAGAATGAATAACTGAACTCCAAGGTCAGTTCTAGTTTTAATTCCTATGAACCTCTGGCATAGAACTCTTTCCCCTGATTCTTGAACCCTTTAACTGAGCATCTTTTAAAATTAACACATGTATAGGAAGCGTGGGCTGTGGGAAGGGCACGTGATGCCAAATGAGGGAGTGCCCAAAGAATCTCAACATGGAGGGGACATCAGAGATTCTCAGAATGTGATTAATATCTGTGAATAAGAGTCCCCTCAACAGATAGTCATCTCACATTTCCAAGAAGACCACCAATGGTAGGGAGCTCTCTACTTCCCGTACCAACTCGGTCTACTTTACAACAGTTAGAATTATTAGGAAATTTTCTCTTCCCTTAAGTAGCAGCTCCTTCACATTTCCAAGAAGACCACCAATCATAGGGAGCTCTCTACTTCCTATACAACAATTAGAATTAAGAAGTTTTCTCTTCTTTTAAATAGCAGCTCTCCTTCTGCACCTTCCTCCCATTGCTACCAGTCTAATTCTCCAGGATCAAGCAAAAATAAGATTTATCCCTCTTCCAAAGGATGACCCCTTGAATTCTCAAAGGCAACAATAATGTACTACCCCCCTCTCAGTCAACTTTTCTTTAGACTAAACATCTCCAGTTCAGTTGGAAATGGCATATTTTTCAGTCCTTTCTTTGTCCTTTTCCTGCTTAAGTTTCTCTAGCCCACTCCAGTTTGTTGTTTCCTAAAATATGGTCCCCTAATCTTTATCCAATCTTCCAGATGTGCTCAGACCAGTGCAGGGGACTTTGGGGTGATCATTTTTATTATTCTGGATATTCTATTTCTCTTGATGCTGCCTAATATTGTATTGGCACTATTGGTTGCCATGTCACAACACTGGGTCTGATTCTAGCTCTGTTTCTTATAATATGGATAACTAGATACTTTAATCTCTCTAATGCCTCAGTTTCCTCATTTGCAAAATGAAAGAATTAGACTAGATGATCTCTAATCTTCCTTCCAGCCTTAAATCTTGAAATGTATTATAGGCTATTATTAGCTTGCTGAAACCCTTGGCCACGATTTTTATTCTCATGGAGCTTATAGTAAGGAAGACAAAACATATATCCAGATCATCATGATATAAGTTTTAATAGGTTAGTGCTAAGACTTCTTTCTTACCAGGGGATGACAAACAAGGCTTCATTGCTTGGAGGCCATAGATCTCAACTGGCTTCAGTCCTGGGTCCTGGTAGAATTTGGGTTGGTTCCTTACTCTGTGCTCTTAGGAAAACCCCTTGGGAGCAATTACTCATTTACTTACTAGGTTCCTCCTAGATATCTAAGTCTGTGTGGATATAGAGATGGGATGGAAAGGAGTGAAGGAGGGGAAGGAGATGGTGAAGAGAATATGCTTTGGCATACTACATGGAGACTGATGGTCTGTTCAAATGGCACATGGGACAGTAAGATGAAAGGAGGCTTCCTGGGGAGGGTGGGACCTGAGATGGGCCTTGAAGACTTGATAAAATTTGGACAAGTATAGAAAAGGGTTAGGTATTAAGAGAATAGCAATGTGGGAGTCATATGGCAGGTGGAGGTGTATTTGGAGGTAAAGGGACATCAAAGTCTTTTGGGGAAGAAGAACCAGCTGGAGGGGAATGGTGGGGCTAGATTTTAAAGAGGGTCTTGAAGGAGAGAGACATATAAGCTCACTTCTATGACTATGGAAAATTCTTTGTTTCTCTAGAATACATGTGTAAAGGGTGCTCTAGGCTCAGGTTTCAGTCCTGGTTATTGATCTGTCACCAGTATCAAATCATCATCATTCTGGTTACTGGAATAGTGTGTGTATGTGTGTGTGTGTGTGTGTGTGTGTGTGTGTGTGTGTGTGTGTGTAAGGGCTGATATATGATCACCCAAGAGGCTCTGTGATATGACTCCCCATAGTTCTGTGGTTTAAGATGGAATGGTAGGTCTGGAGATTGAGGGTTCCCACTTAAAAACAGGAAGACTCTCTACTCTTAAGGGTCCAGGAAATTGCTGATAATATAGAGGCTTACAGATTCCAGGCCTGTAGTAGGGAAAGGCAGCAAGGGGATGAGAGTGGTTAGTTGTCTGACCTTGAGAAGAGACAACAACAGGGCTCCATTTTGGATGAGGAATGTTAGGGAGTATGGGAAGAAGCTTGTTTAAAATTAATATAAATTAATAAAAATTTAATTTATTAATTCTATTTAAATTCAATTTATTATTTGTTAATTTAAAAAATTTAAATGTTAATATTAATTTAAAATTTAAAATAAAATTTAATAATAATAATAAAATTAAAATTAATAGCTCTACTCTGATCTTAGTGATCCTCTGCTAAGTAAATCTTAGAGGTCCTTTAATTCAGTCTCTTCATTTTTGTAGCTAGGGAAACCAAGGCACAAAAGATTTGTTCAAGGTCATACAGGTAGTAAGTAGCAGAAATAGGATTTGAATCCAGTTCTAAATATAAATTCACTGATCTTTCAACTATACACAATACTCTATACTCAATACCCTCATCTCATTGATGGGGAAACTGAGGCCCATAGAGATGGACAGATAGCCAAAGAGTACCTATCTTTGTGGCAGAGCTCAACTCAGGACTCAAACTCAGATCCCTTGGTTCTCAGTTCAGGGTTCTTTTCAACTATCCTTAGCTTGATATTCAGGATTTTCCACAATCTAGTGCCTCCTTATCCCTCCACCCTCTTCTTGTACCTAACCACTCTTGGCATTCTATCTTCCAAACACACTTAATTATTTCCTTTATAGGTCCTGCATGTTTTCTTTCAACAATGCCTTTTCTCATTCTCATTTCACAATTCTTCCTTCTTGGTATGCCCTCTAACCAAATCTCTGTTCATCAGAATCTTAGCCATCTATGAGAACCAGCTTAAAAGCTACCTTATTCAGGAAACCTTCCATGATTCCTCCTTCCTCCGTGATTCCAAAGTACTATGACTGTATACTTCTTATGTGCCTGGTTTTTCCATCCTACTGAATGTTGGATGAATAGATTTTATCCCTCAGACTTAGTCTACCAGAAGTTTGGTAGCTATGTATCTTCTCAGGTAGTCCAGAATATGATAGTTTAATAAACATTTCCTAAATCAATGAATAAAAGGCACATAGGGGATAGAAAGAGAAAGAGTGAGAGAGACAGGGGGAAAGAGAAAGGGAAAGAGAGAGAAGGAGAGAGAGAGAAGGAGGGAAGGAGGGAGAGGGTAAAAGGGAGGGAGGGAGAAAATGGGAAGAAGGAAGGGAAAGAGAGAGAGGGAGAAAGAGGGAAAGAGAGAAGAGGAAGAAGAAAAAGAAGAAGAGGAAAAAGAAGAAGAAAAAGGCAGAGGAAAAAGAAGAGAGAGGGGAAAGAGAAGAGGAAGATGAAAAAGAAGAAAGGAAAAGAAGAGAGAAGACAGGAAAAAAGAAGAGAGAGAGAGAAGAAAAAAGAAGAAAAAGAAGAAAGGAAAAGAAGAGAGAAGAGAAATATAGGAAAAAGAAGAGAAAGGGACACAGAGAAAAAGACAGAAAGAAAGGGGAGGGGAGAGAGAGGGAAGGAGGAAGAGAGAAGAAGAAGAAAAAGAAGAGGAAAAATAAGAAGAGAATGGCAGAGGAAAAAGAAGAGGGGGAGAGAGAGAAGGGGAAGAAGAAGAAAAAGAAGAAAGGAAAAGAAGAGAGAAGAGAAAGGAAAAAGAAGAAAGAGGGAGAGAGAAGAGGAAGAAGAAGAAAAAGAAGAAAAAGCAAGAAAAGAAAGACAGGAAAAAAGAAGAGAGGGGGAGAGAGACAGACAGACAGACAGAGAGACCGAGAGAAAGAGACAGAGATATAGAGACAGAGACACAGAGAGAGACAGAGAGACAGACAGAGATAGAGACAGAGTCAGAAACACAGAGACAGAGAGACAAAAAGAGACAGAAGATAGGAAGAGGAAAATGAGGAGGTGGAGGAGGAGGAGGGAAGAAGAAGGAGGACAAAAGACAGAAAGAAAAGAAACAGGTATAGAGAGAGGAAAGAGAAGAGAAAAGAGGAGAGGAGAGGAAAAGGAGAGGGCAGGGAGAGCGAGATCCCTGGGCCAGAGGCCTGAGCCCAGTCCCACTTTGGGAGTGATCCTTCCCCCTACTGCTGTCTATGAGAGGTCTGCTTTTCCAGGCCATCTTATAGTGACCTTGGCCTTTTGGGCAGTAAGGGGCCTAGACATGGGTTGTTGTCCCTCATTGGCCGGGTGATTAGTCCTGCCATGGGATAGGGACCACTCCTATGATGTCATTGGTAAGGGAACTCCTTAATGAGGAACTTTTTCTGGAAACAGTCTTGGGGAGTTTCCCTGAGAGGTGAAGTATCCACAGTATACATCACGGCCATAACCCTCAGGTCTTCTGGCTGCAAGGCCAGTTCTCTATCCATTGAGCCAAACTGCCTTTCTTTTACATCTATATCTCTATGAGGATCTGCCCTTATATCTGGGTGTATGGGGGAAGAGCATTAGACTTGGAATCAGGAAGCTCTGACTTCATAGCCAGCCTCAAACACCAGGTGTATGACCCTGGGCAAGTCAGCGTGCCTCTGCTTGCCTCAGTTTCCCCATCTGTAAAATGAGCATAATAATAGCACCTAGGGTTTTTGTAAGGACCAAATGAGATATTGGTAAAGTGCTTAGCAAACCTTAAAGCACTATAGAAATGATAGCCATCATTATTACTTATTTCTATGATTTATAAGTCAGTATGATTAAGAAAAAATTCCAGTGGAAAGAGTAGATTTATAGCTGAAGGACCTGTCTCCGCTACTTACTAGCTATACAACATTGCACATGCCTCTTAACATCTCTGTACTTTTCTCTCCTGTGCAACAAAAGGATTGGACTAGAATGACCTTTGAGGTCCCTTCCAATTCCAGAGCCTATCATTTATATCCATATGTATCCCCAGTGCAAATCTTGCTTCCTTCTCCACCTGTCTCTCAGATTCATACTTAGATATCCCATGAGCATTTCAAATTCAGTACAGCCCAGGTCATCATCTTTCCCATTAACCTTTAGGTCTTCCCACTAACCTTCTCATCCCCATGTAATTTCTTATTTCTCTTGATAGAACCACCATTTTCCAATTCTCTTCTTTCTTTTCTACTTCTAAAAATTCATCAATCTCTCTTACTCTGCACTCAACAGGCCCTCATCAAATCTCATGTGAATTACTGCTCTGGCCCCCTAATTAGTCTGCTGGTCTTCAGTCTCCCCCCTCCCCAATCTATCCTTCACACAGCTGCCAAAATTATCTTCTCAGGACATAGGCTGACCTGTCACTTCCCGCATAACAATCCACAATTCTCCGTTCCCTACCAAGTAAGGAAATGAAATAGACCCCCAACCCTGGCCATTCAAAACACTCCACTATTGGGCTGCAAATGTTCTTTTACCTTATCTCATGCTGCTCTCCTTAACATCAATGGCATTCCAACTAAAGTGGAGGATCTACTGTCTCCCCCCTTTCTGTCTTTGTACCTTTTCTCAGCATCCCCCATGAACAGACTATTTCTGGCTCCTGTCTCTATGAAAGTCTTTCTCTTCTTTCAAAGTCAAGTTGACATTGCCCTCTATGAAGCACTTCCTAATACCCCAGCTAGAACCATTCCCCCCCAGCATTTGCTCTGTACTCCTTCCTTGCACTTCTCTTATTCTTTTGTATATATGTGTATACATATATACAAATATACACATATATACACATATGTGTAAATGCACGCCAAATATCTCTCTCTCTATATATATATATATATGACAAACAAGCAAATATCTAAGATGTGTATATATATATATAGTTATATATATACATGTGTATATATATTATATAAGACAAACAAGCAAATATCTAAGATGTGTATATATATATACAGGTATACATATATATACCTGTATATATATATATATATGCATATATATATATATAAGACAAACAAGCAAATATCTAAGATGTGTATATATATGTATATATATTATATGACAAACAAGCAAATATCTAAAATGTGTATATATATATATGCATATTATATATATATACACATGTATATACATATATATATGCATCTTAGATATTTGCTTGTTTGTCTTATTTCATTGAAAAGAGTCTGCATCCTATTTCTCTGTACTCTTTATATGTCTAGTACTGAGTGTCATGCTTGGATATTTTAGATAATTAATTTTTGGGGGGGAAAACAAAGAATAAGCATTTATGTAGCACTTGTGTGCCAATCATTGTGCCAAACATTTTACAAATACTAATCTTATCTGCTCACAATAATCTTGTAAGTCAGATGCTTTATCATACCTATTTTACAATTGGGGGAATTGAGGCAAACAGAAGCTAAGTCATTTGTCCGGGACTATACAAAAACAAAAATACAAATTTTGAGACCAAATTTGAATTTCAGGTCCAATGCTCTGTCCATTGTACTCCCTAGCTGCCTCTGGGTACTGAGTGGGTCCTTAAAGGCTTCGGTGGGGTACATAGGGTTACTGAGAAGGGATATGCTGGGGGTGGGGAGTAAATATGCCAGGAAGGGATATACTGGGGGCACTGAGGAAGGTAGGAGGAAATGGGATACTGAGGGACTTGCCAGCATCCAGAGGGAACTAAAGGAGCTGGGAGGAGTTACAAAAGAGAAACTGAGATAAGGGTCACAGTGGATATTGAGGAAGATAGGAGAGAATATATAGGGGATACTTAGAAAATTGGGAGGGAAAATGAAGGGTATTGAGAGAGGTGGGAGAAGGCAGAACCTAGGGAACCTAAGAGAACATGGATGAGGGGCATAGAGTGAATCCTGAGGGAGTGAATAAAGGATGTAGCTGGCCTCTGAGTGTGCTGTGAAAGGACATATGAGGGATACTGAGGGCATGAATAAAGGATATATGTAGGTCTCTGAAGATGCTGCAAATGGACACATGAGGGGCACTGAAGAATTTGGGAGTGACACACACAGGAAAACATTGGGTGACCTGGAAGAGGATCTGCAGGGAGCAATGAGGGTCTCTGAAAGAAGGCAGAACCAGGAGAAGATGAAGGAAACAGAGGGAGAGATGGCGGCTGGGGCACTGAGGAACCCCAGAGAAGGCTGCATAGGGGCTCTTGGAGGCACAGGAAGTGTTGAGAGAGCGACAGAACACTCTGGGAATAGGGTCCTGAGGGGACCAGGTTTCACAACATCACAGGATGGGCACAGGTCAGGGGGCTGGGCTGGGCGTGGTGCCCACACCAAAAAGGTTTCTGCAAACTGGTCCCCCTTGTCTCCTATTTCCCGGTGGTGGAGGGGGACCCTGGCTGAAGATCAGAGATCTGTCCACGTCAGTCAGAGATTGGCCAGCGTCAAGAGGCGCCTTCTCAGGAAAGAACAATGTGGGCCCTTTGAAGCTCTAGGGCAGCAGGGGATGGGTGTTTCTCCAAACATGGGGCCTCCTTTGCAAAACAATCTTTGATTCCCAGGCCCAGGAGTCCCCCAGGTGCCAGTGGGGCGGTAGGCGGGGGCTGGGGGCTTTGTTTGCCCGGAAAAGGGGCTCTTAGGACTTGGGAACAATGTGTGTGATGGGTTTGGTCCTGGCTAGGGGTACTGGTGCTGGGGGTGTGTAGGGGAAAAGCAGAGCCTGGAACTGGAAAAGGTGGGCCCAGGATCCAAGATGCTATTGCTGAATGAATGGCCAGGAGCTCAGGCAGGTCTTGTTTACCCCTCTTTCCTTCCCCTCCTCCTCCCTCCCTGAGCCAGGCTCCAATGGGGCCTCTGGAGAAGTCTGAGAACCTCCTGACCTGTTCACCTCATCTTGATTCAATGGCTGGTCCCTAACTTTGCTGGATTGAGGGTTAGGTGACAAGCCCTGGCATCCCCTCACACCCGGACCCTTGCCCTCCCACTAGGTACCTGTGGCTCTCATGCTTAATGTCACCAAAGTCATTGAGTTTGGAATACCCAGAGAACTCATGTTTAGCTTTTCCTAGGCCTCTGTGATTTATTTGGTGTCCAGATAAGTCTTCAACAGCTCAAAGTTTACCATTTCCAGGACCAGGAGAACCACCTTTTTTCTGGGAACCTTCAACAAACCCCTCTATCTGGCCTCTGGAGCTCCAGGAGGACATAACTTTGTCAGCATTCTTTGGGCCTTAGAGAAAATGCGAACTCTGTGCTATTTCCCCAAATCCTCAGATAATATGCCATACCATGGAAGAAACTCTGGACTTTTGAAGGTCATGCCTTTGGGGTATAAGCTCCGGCAGGTGTTAACAAGTCAGAAGTCTTGGTATTTCCCACAGAACACAAGTGATTGAGTGGCTAGTGAAAAACACTGGAAATTAGGACTTCTGGGTCTTTTCACAGGATCACTGACCTGGAAGGGACCTCAGTAACAATCTAGGCTAACTCATATTTGAATAAGAATCCCCTTCTGTTATAAATCTCATAGCTGGTCATCCAACCTTTGTCTGAAGACTTTTGTTGAGGGGTAAACCTGTTAGTTCCCAAGGCAACTATGGTATAGATCTAATTGTTACCATGCTTTTTCCTACAGAAGTTTGAATCTGCCTCTGAAACTTCCACCTACTGCCCCTGGTTCTGATTTCTGGGGCCAGAATGAACAAATTTAATCTCTCCTGCATGAGACGGCCTTTTAAGGACTTAAAGAAATTATACTTCTCTTCTTCGGGCTAAACATTTCTAGTTTCTTCAAGTAATTCTTAAAGTGGCATGGACTCAAAGAACTTTTCCAGCTTTTGTTTGCTCTACAACTTATCCATGTCATTTCTAAATTGTAGAACCTAGAGGAGAATACAATATTTCAGGTATGACCTGACCATAGTTGAGTACAGAAGTACTATCACCATTTTCATTCTGGATATGGGGCATTCTTCAGTGTTGCCCACAATTGAGTTATTTTTCCTGGTTGTTATATCACATTGCTGGCTCATATTTAGCTGGCCATCCATTCTCCCTCACCTTGTACTTATAAAGTTGATTTTTTTTTTTAACAACTTGTGAAGTTGACTTTTGAAATCCAAATATAAGAATTTACATTTATCTCTATTTAATTGCAGCATTTTAGATCAGACCCACCATTCTTACCTGTAGAGATTGTTGCAAATCCTGCCCTGTCATCCTATATGTTAGTTAGTTTGCTCTGATAGTTTCAAGCCAACTATGTAGAGACTTTTATCCGTGTCACTGTTAAAACATGTCTACTTTGGAGAAATTTAAGTTGATACCAAATCATTTATGGTTGTTTTTCATTTAGCCAGGTCTCAATTCTTCTAACTGAGCTATGCTCTAACCATCAGCTTCTTAAACTGTGGTGCAGGGTCTCCTAATTGAATGTGGGGGAATCACAAAATTACAATTTACTGTCAGTGAATGTTTGATTTATATGCTTATTTTGTCAAATGTTTCACTGAAAACAAGCTGTAATATAATATAAGGTAAGCTATATTTATAATGGGGATTCTTAACCTTTGTTATATCTCAGATCCTTCTGGCCCATGGGAGGTGAAGTCTCAGGACTCCACAGAATCATGTTTTTAAATGCATAAAATAAAATACATAGGTTAGCAAAGGAAACCAATTCTATTGAAATAAAGATGTAACTTTTTCTCCTCCAAAATCATTATCTTCCTGATGTTTACCTATAGATTTCTTGCTTAAGAACCCCTGATCTACAGCATTCCTCTGACCTAATAGTCTAGCAATCCCAACTAGAAAAGAAATGAGCTTAATCTGGTGTAGATATCTCCAACTCTTTGAATAATACATTGGAAAATTTCGCTATGCTCACTAGCTTGTAATTTTCAGACTCTCCTTTTTTTTTTTTTTTTTTTTTTTCAGAAGTGGGACAACAGCTTTCCTTCCCGAATCCTGGGGTAATTTCTCCTCTTCACTACATTCTTTCCCAGATCATCAATCACACAATCCAATTCTTTCTCTTCTCAAATATGTGGTTAATCTGGACTGGGTCACTTGCACTCACTAAAGGGTAGCCAGATGCTTCTCTACTATCTCACTATTGATCTTGGGTGTTCACTTGTTATCAGTCACTTTTGTTCTGTCCCTTCCAGTCAAAAGATCATTTTCCCAGTGAGAAGAAACAGAAGACAAATGGGAGTTTAGCCCCTTTGCATTCTCCCTTATTGTCTCTTATCATTCGTTCTTATCATTCTCTCCAAGCTGAATAGGGGGTCCTATGTGTTCTTTGATCTTCTCCCTTCCCTTTCCCCCCAGATAGCCTAAAACAAATGAACAAACACAACCAGCCAAGCCCTTTTTGTTGTCTTTAGCCTTCCTTAGCAGGCTTTTTCTGAGCTTAACATTCCAGACACTATTTTTCCAGTATGGTGCCCAGCTTTGGTATTCATCCTCAGTTTCCTGTTCTCACTTCCATCTTTTAAAAATTTAGATTTGTTTATGAGTTTCTTAGTTTCTCCTTTAGTATCTTTAGATACTTCCCTTCCCCCATTTCTTCCTTCTTACCATTGTTTTTCTTGGAGTTTTCAAAATTTTATTCTTTAAAGTTTCCCATTCTTCTTGGTCTGAGTTCCCTTGAAAATGAGACTACCCAAGTTGTCTCGGAATCATTTGAAATCTACATTCCCCAGATTTAGGGTGCATGTTAGACTATGTCTGACTCTACTTTTCTATTACAAATTCTCCTCTGAGGTTTCCCTCATTTTCACTTCAGCATAAGATCTTTTTTTTTTTTCCTTTGGTGAGAGTAGGGTTCAGAATAGAAATCCTTTGCACTAATTCCTCCACCCTTTGGAAAGTAAAATTATCATGAAGGCAAATCAAGAATGTATTAAGAAATTATTTGGTCTGATCTCCAACAGGTACCTAGACAATTGAGCATCCCCCTCCTCCATCCCCTCATCGTGTATGTGGTATACACCCAGGACATTGTAACTGGCATCCCTTAATTCAGACTGAATTCTGACATTAGTGACATTCCCCTGGTTGAGGTGAAATCTTCCCCAGGAACACCTTCCTGGAGGAGGATTGATTTAGTTGTGGCTAATTATACATCTGAATCATAGTCGTGGTTTTGAGTTTCAAAAGGGAAAACAGAGCTGAGAAATACAGAAGCTCAGACTCAGATCCCTGGAGGAAATCCTTGTATATCTGTGAGACTCCTGCAGAGAACCATATGTCTCTGAGAGAAGAAAGTATCACACATCCCCAGAGATAGGAGACATAGTGATGAATTCCTAGGCTCCCGGCAGAGAAGTAGTGAAAGAATTGGAAGCAGGGGATCATGGGACCATAGAGGCTAAAGTGAAGCTCCTGAATGAGCAGAGGAATTGTAAGACCAAGCCTTCTGGGTACAGGCAGGTGGGGTTCAGGGAGCCCTCTGAGTTCTAAACAGAGGAGTGATGAGAACAAGATGGAGGTGGAGGTGAGGAACAGAATGGAATACCAAGTAGGGTAGGGAGGAAGAAAGCCAAAACTTGATCTTCACTGACATTATAAATTTATGAACTGTGTTAGCTTGAGAAAGAGAGCTGACTCTACAGCAAGGCTGAATGCTTTGCTTTTGTTTTGGGCTTACCCCAAGGTGGCATTTTATGTCTGTGTATGTCTGAAGGAGATGATAGAGATTTCTGGGAAACCAGAGCTTACTGGAAAGAAAAGGGATTGACTAAAGATCTCAAATGCTTTCCCCAGAATAGAAGGGAATATTGAGAGTGCTTCAACCCTAGAAACATGTCTGGGGATATAAAGAAAAAGAGGGAAGAAGAATTGTTTTGTCTTTATTTTGAGTCAGAATGCTTATATTTTTGGTTTTCTGTTGGTTGAAATAAAGCTTTCCTTATATTATATACTCTGCTGAATGGTTGCATGGGAGTTGCAGTTCTTTTACCTTTTCTGTAAAGACCGAGGCATAAAAAATGTAGCAGCCCTTTTTGGGGTGGTAAGGAACTGGAAATTGAGTGGATGTCCATCAGTTGGGAAATAGTTGACTAAGTTATGGTATATGAATGTCATGGAATATTATGGTTCTACAAGAAATGATGAACAGGCTGATTTCAGAAAAGCCTAGGAAGACTTACATGAACTGATGTTGAATGAAGTGAGCAGAACCAAGAGAATGCTGTACATAGTAGCAACAAGATTATGTGATGATCAATTGTGATGGACTCGGCTCTTTTCAACAATGAGGCAATTCTAGTAATCTTGTGATGGAAAGTTCCATCCACATCTAAAGAAAGATTAAGGATTCATCTTTTTGTTGTTGGTTTGATTGTTTTTTTTCTTGTGTTTTTTCCCCTTTTGATCTTATTTTTCTTGTGCAGCATGACAGATATGGACATATGTTTAGAAGAATTACTCATGTTTAACCTATATCAGGTTGCTTACTGGGGAGGGGGAAGGAGAGGGAGAAAAAATTGGAACACCAGGTTTTACAAAGGTGAATGGTGAAAATTATCTTTGCATGTATTTTGAAAAATAAAATAACTATTAAAAAAACCCTAAGCATATAATCCAAGAGTTTTGTTTGGTTTGTGGGTTATTATCTTCTTTCAGTTTCTAGTATTTTCTTTTCTCAGATTTCCTTCCATCTACTCTACATATAGAGATACATTTATCTTCTATATATCTAGTTATTTAAATGATATCTCTCCCCAATGAATGTAAGTTCCTGGAGAGCAAAGATCATGCTTTTTTCCTTTTTTGTGTCCTTAATGTCTATCATTGTGAAAGTAGTAAGTGCTGAACAAAATTCTTGTTGACTGATTAACAGAACTGTCCAAAATGGAATGGGCCACTTTCAGAATGGGTGAATTTTCTACCTATGAAGGTTTTCAAGCAGAAGTTGGAAAAGCACTTCTTGGATATATTATAATGGTGGTGGTGGGTGTTGGGGAGGTGGGGAGAGATACTTCCTGAGTATGGGTTGGACTAGATGACTGAAGAGTTCCCTCCCAACTCTAGAGTTCTGGGATTCTGAGGAAGCATTGCACAATTTCCCAAATTCATTTCAGCCCACTCTCTTCCTGTTATTCAGTTTAGTCCTAGCTCCTGGCTACTGGCAGCACCTGCCCAAAATAGCCATGTTAATATCTACTAATGCAATGGGATTCCTGTCTAGTTGCATATCATAAAAGTCCAGCTCTGACACCCTATCCAGCATAGCAGATGACTTCTGTAGGGGTTCAAAATCTACTGGACTACTGGAGAAATGATACTGGACTCAGAGGCATGACATCTGGGTTTAAATTCTGGCTCTGCCATTGGATGCTAAAGATTGATAGGGTCCCTAGAAGTCATTTAGTCCAATCTGGTACTTTGACAAATAAGGAAACTGAGCCCAGGGAGAACTGATGAAGATTAAAGAGGTAATATGTCTGAATTTGAACTCAGGACCTTGATCTCTAAATCCATTGCTTGTACTACTATACCAATTTTATGGCATGATCCTAGAGTCAGAAAAACTTGGATTCAGAAACCATCTCAGACATTTATTAGCTATGCAACCCTGGTCAAATCATGTGATCATTTTCAGCATTTTTAGTTTTCTATCTGTAAATATCTGTACTTACCTACAGGCTGTTTGTGAGGATCAAATGAGATAAAGTATATAAAACACTTTACAAATCTTAAAATACTATATAAATATTGTTATTCAGCTACTCGACCTTGCAAAACTCACTTCCCCTCTGTGTGACTCAATTTCTTCATTTATGAGATGGGGAAAATAATCTTTGAACTTCCTTATTTATAGGGTTGTTGTAAGGAAAATGTTTTGTAAAGCACCGCTGACAAAAGTATTATTGTAATTGAATACCTATTAAGCACAAGGCATTGTGTAGGTTAAGATCAAGATTCATTGATTTAGAACAGGAAAGCACTTTAGAGGTCATTTAGTTCACCACTACTACCCCCATTTTACAAATGAGGAAATTGAGGCCTGGCAAGTAAATGACTTTCCCATGATCAAAGTCACTTTCTACATGAAGAGTAAGTGCCAGAGATAGACTTCAAATCCAAAGGAATATTCAGTTCCTATTTAAAAAAAATTTACTCTGGTAGGGATATGACAATTACATAACATAACAATAACATAACTTTCACTTTGGCCTTCTGTGGAAAATGCCTTTAAAAAGGAATAAATAACTAAAGGAAGATGAAATCTAAAGTGGTAGAGGAGGGGTAGGACCAGGGAAGGCTTTTAAGTATGGGTAGGATTTTGACAAGCAGAGATAGGGACAGGAGGACCTTTCAGGTAAAGGTGAGGGAAAGAAGGAAGGGGGGATGAGCATTGTCTGAAGCTTAATCTCATCAGTTTTGTCTCAAAGATAGAATAACATAGGCATTCAGTTGGGTATAGAAATTTGTCTTACTCTATAGGGGAGTAGGAAGAGGAAAGGGGAAAAGAAAAGGGAAGGACTGAATAGAAGGGAGAGCAGAAACACTAGGAAAAAGGGGTAAGAGAAGAGAGGAGGGGGTGATAAAAGGGAGGGCATGTTGAAGGCAGGGTTGGGCAGAAACAAAACACTCCTAAGGAGGGACAGCCTGGAAAGAGAGGGAAAAAAAAGCATATGCAAGGGAGAAAGTAGGATGGAGGGAAATACACAACTGATAATCATAACTGTGAATGGAATGAACTTACCCATAAAACAGAAGCAGATAGCAGAGTGGATTAAAAACCAGAATCCTATAATATGTTGTTTACAAGAAACACTTTTGAAACAGAGATACACACAGAGTAAGGGTTAAAGACTGAAGCAGAATTGATTATGCTTCAGCTGAAGCAAAAAAAAAAAAAAAAAAAAGCAGAGGGAATGATTCTGATCTCAGACAAAGAAAAAGCAAAAATAGATTTAATTTAAAAAGAAAAGGAAAAACTACATTTTGGTAAAGGGTACCAGAGATAATGAAGTAATGTCAATATTAAACATATATGCACCAGGCGGTATACCATCCAAACTCTTAGAAAAGAAGTTGTCAGTTACAGGAAGAAATAGACAACAAAACTGTTCTAGTAGAGGACTTCACCCTCCCCTCCCCAAAATTAGATGAATTTAGCCACAAAATAAGCCAAAAAAAAAAAAATAAGGAGGTTAACAGAATCTCAGAAAACTTAGATATGATAGATCCCTGGAGAAAATTGAATAAGGATAGAAAGGAATGTACCTTTTTGTCAGCAGTATGTGGCACCTACATAAAAACTTACATGTATTAAGGTATAAAAATCCCACATTCAAATGCAGAAAGGCAGAAATAGTAAATGAATCCTCTTTAGATCATGATGCAATAAAAATTACATTCAATAAAGGGCCAGAGATAGACTAAAAACCAATTAAAAAAAAGAAAGTAATGAAATTCCAGCTGAGCTATTTAAAATCCTAAATGATGGTACTATAAAAGAGCTGTGCTCAATATACCAGCAAATTTGGAAAATTCAATAATGTCCACTGAATTGGAAAAAATGAGTGTATGACCCAATTCTAACAAAGGGCAGTGCCAAAGAATGCCCAAATTACCAAACAATTGTGCTCATTTCACACACCAGCAAAGTTATGCTTGAGATTCCAAAAGCTGCATGTTAGTAATATGTGAAGTAAGCATTAGCAAAAGAGCAGGGTGGTTTTCAAAGAGGCAGAGGAGCTAAAGACCAAATTGCCAACATTTCCTGGATTGAGGAGAAAGCAAGGAAGTTCCAGGAAAACATCCACTTTTGCTTCATTGATTAGATTGTCTTTGTGTGGATTACAACAAAATGTATCAAGTATTCAAAGAGATGGGAGTTACCAAATCATTTTATGTGTCTTTTAAGGAATCTCTTTGTGGGCCAAGAAGCAACAATTAGAAGTGAATGTGGAACAACTGATTGGTTTAAAAGTGGAAAAGGAATGCTCATGGGTAGGACGAGCGAATATAATAAAAATGACAATACTACCCAAACTAATTTACTTATTTAGTGCCATACCAATCAAACTCCCAAGAAATTATCTTACAGATCTAGAAAAAATAGTAGCAAAGTTCATTTGGAAAAACAAAAGGTCTAGAATTTCAAGGGGATTAATGAAAAAAAAGGCTGAAGATGGTGGACTTGCTGTACCAGATCTAAAACTATATTATAAAGCAGCGGTCATCAAAACCATTTGGTGCTGGCTAAGAAATAGAGTAGTCGATCAGTGGAATAGGATAGAATCACAAGACAAACTAGGCAATAACTATAGCAATTTGGTTTTTGATAAACCCAAAGACCCCAGCTTTTGGGATAAGTATTCACTATTTGACAAAAACTGCTGGGAAAACTGGAAACTAGTGTGGAAGAAATTAGGGCTTGACCCACATCTAACACCACATACCAAGATAAGATCTAAATGGGTTCATGATCTGGATATAAAGAGTGATTTTGTAAACAAGTTAGAGGAACATAATATAGTTTACCTCTCAGACCTGTGGCGATGGAATAAATTTATGTCCAAAGAAGAACTGGAACTTTTAATTGAAAACCAGATAGATAACTTTGACTATATTAAGTTAAAAAGTTTTTGTACAAACAAAATCAATGCAGACAAGATTAGGAGGGAAGCAATAAATTGGGAAATCATCTTTACATTTAAGGGTTCTGATAAAGGTCTCATCTCTAAAATATATAGAGAATTGTCTCATATTTATAAAAATTCAAGCCATTCTCCAATCAATAAATGGTCAAAGGATATGAACAGACAATTTTCAGAGGATGAAATTAAAACTATTTATAGTCATATGAAAAGGTGCTCCAAATCACTATTGATCAGAGAAATGCAAATCAAGACAACCCTGAGATACCACTTCACACCTGTCAGATTGGCTAAAATGACAGGAAAAGTTAATGATGAATGTTGGAGGGGTTGTGGGAGGGCTGGGACACTGATGCATTGTTGGTGGAGCTGTGAACGGATACAGCCATTCTGGAGAACAATTTGGAGCTATGCTCAAAAAGTTATCAAACTGTGCATACCCTTTGACCCAGCAGCATTTCTATTGGGCTTATATCCCAAAGAAATCATAAAG